>JAQGAW010000024.1:0-58030 GCA_034698025.1 Phthiracarus crinitus
ACTCGGACCCGGACCTCAAAAGACTCGAGTCCCGAGTCCGGGTCCGAGTCCCGGGTTAACTTTTGGACATCTATATTTTGATCCATTTATGAATTAACAGAAAAATTTATATCTCGTTAAAATAAATCTAACATTCATGTGCTCAACAGATATAAACGAATCGCAATAAACTTAAGCTCCAACCGAATACTAATCGTAAAAAATACAAAATACAGTTCAATCATAACAGCGGATATATTTACAATCTTAGACATAAAAAGATACAAAATACTTGAAAAAATGTTTTGATCTGCTTTCGTCTACTTATTTACGACGAAGAATCTAACAGAATAAATATGCGCATTAGTAAAGATCAGTGAACGCGCAACTCATTACTACCGAACACAGACGCTATTCAACGAAAATAATATTTGATATATGTATTAAAAAAGGGAAGAAAAAAATTCCTTTGCAAAGCATAAAAATACAATATTGTCACAGACGGCTGAGTTTGGATCCTTTAGGGGACATCGAGATTGGCAGCTTATAGCCATCAAATGCGATATTTGTAGTTACGATATCCTGTTTAGATCCTTTAAATGTAGTAAAGTATGTCTTTATTTAGTACTGTCGATCAAAGAACTATTTTTTTCCAGAGTATAACTTTCCCATTGATTCGCGATAATGGTGTTGGGAAAAATTAATTTGATTTTGCTTTAACGCCCAAATGTGTGTTTGAATTTTTGTGTGAATTTTCTTATTGAAATAAATTTGGTTTTTAAGGTTTTTTTTCGGAGGAAATTAAAATAAATTTGGAACTTTTTTCCGGTGATTTTTTCACTTAACAACAATAGGATGATATAATAAAAGAAAAAAGAAACGAAAAGAAAAATTATCGTTGACTTACACGATGATCGATGGGAATTGATTGAGACATAAGTCATCACAAATAAGTTTTATTTTGATATATTATCAATTATGCATAGGAATCTTATTTTTGTGAACGAAAATATTTTTCTGCCATAATATCGGACAATAAAAACCTTTAATAATTTGTTATCGATTCCGAGTATTAGTTTACTTTGATTGACACGTTTATAATACAGTTTTTTTGGTGAATCACATTAGTGTTAATAGTACTACAAATATTAGAGTTTAGTTTTAGATCGAAAAGCGAAACTTATAATCACTTAAATTTTTATTGTATTTTAAAGTGAAGTAAAAACTCAATTATTAGATAAATGCGTATTAGATATAAAACCTAATCTTAGAATATTTTTAAAGATTTTATATTTCATTGAATAATCTTTGAAGGTATTGATTGATTTGTTTTCTTTCGTCATCTCAATTCTATTAGTAATACATTGAACCGAGAAAAACGATTATAGTCAAAACTAATGAAATTAATTCGTGTTTACTTAAACTTTGCAGAAATATATATTCTTTTTTGTCGAATTCGTTCACATGTTATTTGTTTACCGCACTTTCCTCTAAGTTAACTAATGGCTAAATATTTACTTTTGATATGTTATCTATAATTTTTAAAATAATTTTAATTTATGTTAATAATTTGCTAAAATTAGCGATAATTTGAAAAAAGAATAACAATAATCAATTAAATCTAAGCTACACATATTTGAATAAATTTAATTAAATTCCTCATCGAAATTCAGATTTCGAATACGAAAATAAACGAACGAAATAAATAAAAACAGTTTAAAATTAAATAACACGTTTGAACTAAATTTTTAGCCAAAATATGAAAGAAATAAACTATAACCGAACACAATATTTATGAGTCGAATTACTTTTCACAGCTTGAGTAATCATAACGAGCGAAAATTTGCATCACAAAAATAACTTTACAAAATTTTAACGAAAAAAACATAAAACTAAAATACGGTTACAAAGCATCTATGCATCATTACATGTGGTATAAAAAAACTTATGAAAAGAGGCAGCAGTAGTATCGTCACAACAAACACACACATACACGCACTTTCGAGCCTCTCATAGAGCAAGAGTGATGTTTCATGCATTTAAGTCGAGTTTTCATTTTAGTGCCGACTGTGGTAGCGTTCACTACAAAGTTATTCGGTAACAAACCGTGTTTGTTCACGTGCTTGCCATTTATGTGCGCCAATTTCAATTCAATTACTATATTAAACATTAATATTAACTATTATTGGTGTGTATTTGTGTGTTGTTTTCTCCATTCTTATTATCAGTTTGGATTAAATTGACTTTACAGTATTTGACTAAAAATTAAACCGACAAACATTTCAAGTTATTCTACGGAATATTGTATCATTAATTTATCGGATTTTGTTATGAATTATAAATGTAAGTGAATAATTGATATAATATTACTTTCTTAACATCACTTTCTTGCGTTTGATTATCGTTTGTTTTAAAAAAATTCTTATAGACAAAGAAAAATTTATATTTTTGGTATTGAATTCTATTATGTTTTCAAGTTATTAACACTTATGTAAATTAAAAACAATGATTGACTATTTTTTTACGAGTATGGTTGCGGTCAATATTTTACTTATCGATAAATAAATCACAACACATATCCCTAAACGACAATTTATAATCTTCTCTTTACATAATAAGCCAATCAGTATAACAAACCACTTAAGAAAAACCCCGAACGCGCCCACACTTTTCCGTAATTTTTAATTGATTTTTCCGCCATATCTTACGTCAAGTTTAAAAAATGTTCGCAAAAAATTTGCAAAAAACAGTTTATCAATGCGATCGTTGTTTCGTTGTTGATGTTATTGTTGGCGATGGGAAAAAAATTGTTTAGTCATCGATATGCATATGAATGAACTAAAAAAACTAACGAAAATGTGTGTGTAATGAATAGCTTTGCGACGGTTTTACTGTTGTTGGCGACAATTTACGAGTTACTCGACATCGAAAACCGTTCCCAATCTCTAATGCGTTTGCCTGAAAGGCATTTAAATGGATATTACCGGTGAATCCATTTTAATTATTATTATAATAAAAGCGTGCTTTGAATGTTTTTTTCGCGTATATTTTGTTCTCCCTCTCACTCTCTTTCCCGAGTTTCCATCGTTTTGTACGGTGTATTAGTAGTTAAGCTAATTAGAGAGAAAGCGAGGAAATGCATAAGCAATCGCCAAATAATAATAAAATTTTGTTGATAACGCCAATGGAATTTCTAATTAGTTTACACGCAAAAAAAAGAGTTGCGACTCCCGTTTAAAAACGAATTGCTGAAAATTATCTTTACTGCTCATTTATTTTCTCCTCCAGACGAATAAAAAAACTTTTTTTTTAATTAAAGGGTTAAATGTAATCTTTAATGATTGTTCTATAGGTTATTAGATTTACACAGTCGTTTTATTGAATTGTAGGGTTGATTCAATTACATTGATTTGCGCAGACAAACACTACTAAGCTATTAAATTATTAATAATTTAGTTTAACGTGAATTTTAATTTCATTTTTGAATATTTAATTTTTCTGGAAAACAAACATTACTATTTTCAATATAAAATTAGGTTAAAACTATGTGATTCATTTTTCTTGTATATTTTGAAGTTTCATATATAATTATAAGGATTAAAATTTTTCAGCCGAAAATAAACAATAAAATTATTCGGTAATGCATTTTGTTCAGTGTGATTACTCATAAGAAAAATTATTCCGAAGAAAAGTGTGTAAACGTGTATTGCCTTAAAAGAATGTTTAAAACAATATCAAAAACATTTATGTTACGCGAGATTAATAGTGTGATCAACTTATATATATATAAATTTGCGCTCAAATTATTTTTTTTTCGCTAATGCTTTCGCTGACAGAACGAGTGCTTTGAATTAATTTAAATTTATTTTAATACAGTTAAAAGATTGAATATATTTTCTATATTATTTTTATAGATATATATTCCAATTTATAAAATTAAAACTTCAAGCTAAGCAGAGATGACTATTATAATTAAAATTTAATTTTGATTGTTTAAAACTAATTCTTTTAAGATTAATGCTATTTATTTCTCACGCATCGCACACTGCAAGTAAGTATTCTTTTAAGTTTAGTTTTGAAAGGGAGCGAAATAGAGAGCACTGTCAGTATACTCTCTGATGCGGAACCGCTGTGAAAAACTAACACTTAGACTATTATTCTTCACAAAAAATTTTAGAATACAGTTTAAGACACTTGAAACTATTTTTAAAATCTTATGTTTGTGTATTATGATACGTGAAATAAAAAAAAACTCAAAAATCTTTTCATTAGTTAAAAGTGTTTGCGATGAAGTTGTTTGATAACAACGACACACCGAGAAATTAATGCTTCAGAGATAAGCATTACGAAAATCTTAACTTGTAGTTTATATGTGTTTGTGCCCTCGTATTGCGAACCAAAATGTGTTCGCGAGTTCACTGGAAGTTTAATTGTGATTTAAAACAGTCATATTTGTCTGCGAGTACATGAGCCTAATCTAATATATCTACGAATAGATTTTCATTTTTATAATTACGCTCACAAACCCATTATTTATACAAACAGCTGGATTGAAAATGTTTCGCTCCGCTTGAACTGCCAGCTAATTTCCGATGGTTTTCCAAATATTTACCGTATTGACTGTAAATAAGCAAAAAAAAAATTTTTGGTGCTGTTGATTGAATTTGCACACAGAAATAACCCTTAGAAATAATTTTCGCTGAAAGACGCCGTTTAACGATGAAAGCTCTATTTATTATAAATTTTTTAGAACCAATACGTAGAATCATCATAGTAATCATTGTCAGTTAAATTGTGTAACATTTTCGTAGATTTTATTCTCAAACAAAAAAAACCGCCAATACTCTTTGCTCAAATTAGATATTTGCCTCCACGTTTAAAAATAGCGTCGATTAATCTTTATTACAAACCCCTAAATGTTGTCATATGATCTTCGAGTCGCATAAGTCCTGGGATTATAATTACATAGAGTTCATCTGTATTAACAGCCGCGACAAAAATAACCACATGTTACATATGGTAAGTTTTATTACGTCGTTATGATTTATACAGCGTATTTAATATTGTCGTAATTTACTGGGAATGGGGTGTAACTTTTAAAAACTTCAACCCAACTTCTATTAACTGTGGACAAGAAATATTTAATGATGAATAAGTAATAGTATAGTATGCATAATGTTAATTGAAATGCTGGTAAGATTTTGAATAAATTTCGGATATGATCGATTAATTATTTGGAACAAATATGTATCGAAAATCCTATATTTCTGGTTTCATCGTTTTTCGGTAAAGCTTTCCGAAATTCATGCTACTTTACTGCAGAACAGATTATCATGCATTGTTTTTCTTTGCTATCAATTTTCACAAAATAGTAGCGAAACAAAAGCAAAACAACTAGGTTTTTCTAAAGGCTCCTTACAGTTTATTATGAAAAATAGTGCTAACGAGTGCTAATATGTTTGAGAAATGGCTAAAGCGAAGGCAATTTAATACGAAATCACAATTTCATTTTTGTAAATATCCCACTTATCTTTATTGCCAGCACAACTTCGCAAAGTTTATTCTGGGTTTTCGGTAAACAGTTGCTTATATAATAACCAACTTGTAATATAGTGTGTTGTATTTTTGTTTTTCAATGCTATATCCTTTTTGGTAACAAATATTTTCGAAAGAAATTAAAACTAAACTATAATCATGCGATCATTTTTATTATCGAGTAGAAAATAAATGTAAGAATTTAAATGTTCTAATTTTGTCAATTTTTTCAGTTAAATTAATTCGATTTTGTTAGTATTTTTGAAATAGAGTTTAGCAAAAAAAAAATAAATAAATAGTTTTTAAGTAAAATTTTCAAAAATAAGCTAAAACTCCAACATTCAAAATATTTATTTTATTTTTATAGCTGTCTTATTAGACGAATATAAATATAATTTTTCTACAGACGATTAAAAGAATTTATTTTCGCAACTCTGTAATGTTCGTTTCTATTTTTAAATCTCTATGTGCTCTTTTGATTTATTCAGCAATTTTTGTTTAAATCCAAATGTTTCAAGAATCAGATAACAAAGATAGATAACCAAAAAACATTAGCGCATAATACTAGACAATTCCCACTTTCGTTACTGAAAAATTAGCTTTTTATGCGTCAATAATTTTTTGCTATTTTTCTAATAACTATGTCCATTATGAAGCTATCACTGTAATAATTTTTAGAATAATACACTCACAAACAATAAGCGAAAAGCACTAAGTATGTGCCACATCAACGTCTGGCAACAGGCATAAGGCATACGTACGACGCGTTGAAAAAACTTTCCAAACCAAAACGGAATGCGTAGTAAAAATTCCATTAGAGTTGTCATTCCTTCACATTTTTTACAAGCAAATAACATTTCTCCGCAGTCAAAAATAACTTATATTTCCATGTTTTTTTCGTCCGCTTTTTTTTATCAAACACACAAACGCACGCATACGATGTTAAGGGGAAGTGTATTAACGGTTCGCTTTACATTCAATATTGAAAAAGAAGTGAATAGAAAAAAAATGTGGCACACGTTTAATATTTAAGTGAAAATTGGTGTATGACTTTATATGTATAGTCATATATATATATAAATAGTGGTATACGTATTATGAAAGCTAATACGTTTTGAGTGGGGATAAAAAATGTATTACTTATCAAAAGCACTCTAAACGTTTATTGTTTGGCGCTCTTTTTATTAGTATTTATTATTAATATTTTAATTTTCTAAATAGAAACGCACACAAACGAAAAAATAAATGGCTTTCAAAATAGAAAGTAAACTCCTTTTTAGCTCTGTGTTACTGATGCTGTGAATGATTTATTTGGCGAAAAAAACGCTCCGTAAATGAATGTCTAAAATACTAAATAAATAACTAGTATAATATCATCGTATTATATCTTTGTTAAAAAATATATGTTTGTTTTCTATTCATATTTGGATTATCAATATTTTTTAATAATATTTTTCTCTTTAATCTAATTTAAATCATTTTCACTAAATGATTATTGTTCCGATTTCATAAAATTTTCTCATTTTTTTATTAGAATATTAATTTACTATTTTGGAACAAATCTTCAAAATTCTTTAACAAATAATATAAAATTTCGGGATTTATTTAATTTTGATGGAATTTATTCACTATTATAAAGCGTTTATTTATATACAATATTTACTTCTATTCTCATGTTTTCGAATTTTAAAAACTCATTAATTAATATTTAAAGGCCTTTTACATAATGCATTTTATTTTTTATTTTATTCACTTTAATATAATTGTTGTAAGCGTCTAAAATAATAACGTACAATATTCCAATGTTTTTGAAATACTCGGAAAAAAATTATGACAAAGAATATATAATTTATTTCGATGTAATAAATAAAACATAGCAATAACTATAAAACTATGTCCTTGTCTTATAATGAAACACAGAAAAATAAAATATAACAACCGTTCAATAAAAAGTTTTATTGTTTTCCGAAAAATTTTACAAAATACCAGAAAAAAACATACGTTTTTTTGTCATTAATTTCCGTTCGCATTCTGTTCGAAACACTCGTTCAATTTATGAGCTCAATTTAGTTTCGTACGATTGTTTCCCAAACTCGATTATCTTCATATTTCATTAACTTTTGTGATATTTAGTTTGCCTGATAGACGAAACAAAATTAGATGAAATATCATCATATGTTTTTCAATGGTTTCAAAACAGTTTTTCATTTATTTATTTTTTCGGTTGTTGTTGTTTTTGTCATCCAATAAATGCTTTTTTTCTCGCTTTACTCTATTATCGATCGCTAGTGTAGTACAGTATTATTGAATGTCATAAAAAATAAGCAAATTTTATGATAAGGAAAACATATTTCAAAATATATTTTTTTCAAAAAAACCGTTCATTTCAAACCAGATTCATAGCTAAATTGGCTTTTTCTGGCATACATTGCTGAATATATAACATCTCTGTGTGCGCATATTTTACTGTTAGTGCTATTATAGACCGGCTTTTAAACTTATATTCCCCACTACTTTGCTCTCTCCTCTCTCTTTCTCTAAAAACTTTTCTCATCAATAGATATCTTCTTTATTCTATACTTCTACTTATAGTCTCTAAGGGCTGACACACAAATTTGTTTCCGTTATCGAAGTATTCTCATTCCTCTCTTCTCTCTCCAACACATGCACAGTCTCTCGTCACTGAAAAATCTTTTTACATTTTCCAAAAAAAGAGGTTATCTGACGGGCGTGAATGACTGAGAGGATACTAGAAGCTGCAAAAATTCGACTTTGTATGCAGTTTTTGTAGCTTGAAATATATATATGTTAGTGTCGTATACACTTATGCTATATTTTTTAAAACTCGTGTTGAAATGTTCACCCATTTTACTCTCTCTTTCTAAATGTAAACTATTTCTAACTATGATTTTTCTTCACTCGGAAATCAATATATAATGCATATAATACTTGTACTCCAGTTTAAACTGCGGAGAGAGAGAGAGAGAGAGAGAGAGAGAGAGAGAGAGAGAGAGAGAGAGTTTTATTTTTGTCATTGCTTTGAAAACTTTCAAACTTTCTTTTGCAGCCAATTTTCTCATCACATTATTATAAATACAGGATATTCTCGAAACAGAGTACACTTTGAATACGGCAGCAACAAAAAAATATTTATTTTCTTAGTCGAACATCATGTGTGCGATACTATTTTTTCTTATAAATAGAAAGCTTTCTAATATATTGAAATTTTGTTCATATTTGCCTTTAACTTCGTTGTATTTTAATATCGAAAAAAATATAAATTTAGAAGGATTTTTCTCAATTTTTCCTTAGTTTACATACATTTATTTTTTACTGTGTGCCTGTTTTTGACGTTTGACTTCGAAGTCTCTTTTTTACATATTTATGAACATAAATAAGTATTAGTTTTCCGTTTGTGATTTATTCCAAACCGTCGATGCAAATATCAATTGTAACCATTAATCCTTTTCGAAAAAATGATTTAACCATAATATGTCGTATAGATTAGAAATGTCTAACATTTGGCTTAACTTTAGTTTATTTTCCAAAACTTACGTACGATATATATATACTGATATTTATACGTTTTAAAGCTAAAACGAATTATAATCGAGAATAAAATTTTAAACGATTAATTAAGCAATTAATTTGGTTATTAATGAGTTTTAATATATTCATAATGCAAAATTACACGCATTATTTCATGTTCTGACTGTCGGTATTGTGGGTAAAATTTTAATTGCCTTAAGCTACTTATAAATTCAAATTTTGTAGACTTTTATGATAATTAAAAATAAACAGTAAGATTACCAGATGCCCATTTTTGGACTAGATTTTACAATGTTGGCAATCCATGCCCTTTTCACATGCTGTTTATTAATTAGAAAAACTTTAGTAAAAAACATTTCGAAATAAAAATTTATTAATATTTTAAAAAATTTAATCAAAAAATTCGATAAACAACGGACCGTAAAGATTGTTATATTAGCTTAGCAACAATGTATTCTTTTCCATTTATATGATGTCATTTCATAACTACTTGAGCTTAAATCTTAATACCCTATCTATTGAATTCCCTACGATTTCAAATAATATATTTCGTTTGCCGCGCGATTAGCAAAATCCTTACGCAGCTTATCTTTAAGCCTCATTGCAAGCATAACGTAAAAACAAAACCATATTCAAAAAAGAACAGTACAGTAACTTATCCATAAAAAATCCTATGCGTTTTTTTTATAAATAGGGGAAAAAACAATATATATATATTTCAGTTTTTTATGTTATAAGTACCCGAAAACACAGCGAAAACCGCGCATCCGTGATGTATATTAAGTCATACGCGTAGCAGATATATAGTGCGAGCGAACAGAATTATTTCCAAATTTCCGATTGATTGATCGGCTGATACTGTGCGCGACGGCTAACACTGAGCTGTCAACCGATAGGGATTCTGGCGGAAGAAAAAAACTATATGTTCGAAGAGTGAAACGGAATAAAAATCGTTTTCCATGCATAGATAAATTTAGTGCGCAAATTTCGTAAGGCATAAATAATACATAGTTGACAGTTGGAATAAAAACAAGAGGAAAAAATGGGGGCAGAGATTATTCCGTAACTTTGCTCAGAAATAATATGCATAAAAAACACGAGGGAATAGATTATTGTTTTCGAAATAAAAAAAAATAATGTCGTGCTTTTGGAAAAGTATTAAAGAAAATATTTTTCTTTCCCCGACTTATGTTTTCTGTGCCCCGTGTTCTGTGTAATTTAATAACACTGGCGAATATATGTGCATTAAACTAATAAAAAACAGGCTGTATTATGTAAAACTAAGAGATTATTAAACCGTAGGTTTTTTCTCTTGTTTTCTTTTCGTACTGTATATATGCTAATATTAACCGCAGTATTTTAGAATTGCTTATATGCAAAAATACTTGCTATAAATTGCATTCAATTTATTATTCGGGCAATACTTTAGTATATGTTTATAAAACTTAAGTAATTGTTTGTCTACTTTTACTAAAAAGAACGACTTATATATAACCAAAAAAATCATTTGTATTCCAGTTGTAATTCAAATTACCGCGAAAATTATTGCCGGGATTTTCCTGTAACATTCGTCGAATATCCGAAATGATTCATTTATCCGGAATAGTAAGCAATTTACGCAAAAACATTTTCACCTAATGTTTCGTCGAACATAAATATTTATGACGAATCATTGAATTAGTGCTGCCATTTGTTTGTCCCCGAATAATGTTTTTATTTATGAACTTTTAAATAGAACATAAAATCTATTAAGTAAAACTCATTTATAACTTATAATTGGAAAGATAAGCAAATAACTTGTAATTTATTTGTTTTTCACTGGAATAATTAAATATAATTAAATATAAACGTTAAATGATAATTAATGTTAAAAAATGGTAATAAACACGATTTAATTGCCAAACTTTTAAAACGATTTGATTATTTATTCATGTGTTTATATACATTTGATTTGTAAAGAAATCGTAAATACAAAGGGTTTATCCAATCGGAACTCGTAGTTCTTATTTCAATTGACTTTATTTAATAATAAAACCTAATTCCATATCGGAAAACGAAAACCTTTCAAATCAAGAGCGCCTACACTGGCATTTTTTAGCTTAACAAAACAATTTCTGCCCATTTATTACAAACATGAACAAAAAATTGTTGCCTATTATTAACCGCAAAAAAATGAATCTTATTATGTATCGTACAAAGAATTATTGCCCAGTGTTTTGTTATATATGTCTGCGCGTTTGTTGTTCATTGAACCAAAATCACGTAATATATTCTCATGAATTGCTTTAAGAGAGAAAAATCGAGAGAGAAGTGTATAGTCGAAACAAATTAATCAAATACTAGTTGAGATCCGCTAACATATAGAGTGCAATGAGTATTATTATACGAATTTTTTTTATTACGCATTATTATTATTATTGTTTGGTTAATGCCAAATGAACACACGTTTTGATAATTTTTCGAACCACTTTTTTGTATCTTACGCCTTCGTTCTTTTTTCCTTATTTTTCTTGTTAAACACATACACAAACAAAAGGCTATGGTGTTATTAATACCGCCGTATATATCTTTCGCTCGTTAACTATTGCACGAATTTCTGACAGAATATTCTATTGAATAAATAATAGTTCATCATTTTTATTTTCGTATCAATATATACCATACACTGGCCGTGGTATTATAAAAATAATCTAATTTCTTTATACATGATTAAATAAATGTTATGGGGCACTACTCAGGGCAAAAGCAAATCAATTATTAAATTTTGAGAAAAAAGAGTTGAAGTTTTTAAATTGCGTGCCTATTAATGTTTTCTATTGATTTTGAAATTAAACGCGTTTTGGAATCATAGTAATCAACATGTATTCTATAATTGTTAATAAAGTGTTTGATTTGTTAATAAAAACTTATTAATGAACTTTGTTTCAAAAAGTGATATCTCTGTGAATATGAAGTTTCTGTTTAAATCATAGTATTTATTTACTAGTTTTGTTAATCACTAATCACTTATTACTCATATTAAAAAATAATTTAATATAACTGACGCGTTATGCATTCGACATTTAAAGCTAACATCAACAAACACAAGATTATTACTATACCAAGTTCTGCGTAAATCGCGTGCTTTAGTCAAATAAATCTATCTTACATATAAACATACGGACAAAAAACATATTTAGCAGACCATTGTTTTTTCGATTACATTAACTACAGTAACCTGTCTACAGCTTTATATTTTGGTCGCCGGAATATTGGATTCGGATGATAAAAAAGTAACAGTGAATGATAATAAAACACGTAAGCAGCGTATTGTTGTTGCACGTCTCACACTCAGTTGCATCAGTTTATTGGTCGCCGTTGTTTGTTCCCCACCTAAAAACCATGATTCATAATTCTGGTGCCACAAGTCATACAGTAGTCGTCTCCTCCGTGAATATGTATATATATTTTATTCATGTCTAGTTAGCTGGCATTCTGATCCCTCTTTGTGTGTGTGTTTGTGTGCCCCGATTCTGATCTAATTCGCGGCGAACAATGGAGAGTGCAATGCGTACTCACTCTTAAATGATACTGTTTTGCACGACAACTGCTCGTCGTATCAGTTAAGTGCGTGCTGTTTAATTTGGTGCAACTGTTCGCTTTTCGTTGCGCTTTTCATCCATTTATTGTGCAAAAAGTTTTTATTTGTCAAAAAATTTTAAACAGAATGATATACTCTTCGTTGCGCTTTTGAATGTTATTCCGTATATCCAAACCTCGTTTCGAATGAATGTGAGTATTGAACTATTTTTGAAGCGTTAATATTTATTATATATTTATAATATCCCAATGAAAATATTTAACGTATTTATTGGCAAAACATCTATTTACTGTTTAAGTGTTAGCCGTAATACTGACGCCTTTCGATAAAATCTCTATTTATCATTAACGCTTCGCAAGCAAACAGCGAAACAATGATAGTTATTTTTTCTGAAAAAAAATTCAAAAAAATAACATTATTCACTAAAATTAGATTTTTCGCCTCAGTTTCTCATATATGCAAACAACAAAAAAATCCAGAATCCATTAATCTTTATTAGCATTGAAATTTCGATGTCAGCTGATGTCAAATAATTCCTAGGATTTAAGCGCTTATAGTAAAAATACTCGGCTATTGTCCCACATTAAAAAAAGCCGCATTTCACACCGTAAACGCGGGATCTATTATTAAATAATGATGTATGCGCGCTGTTTTGATATTATGGGCATTTATGCTAATTGAAGAGCGCTTTATATACGACTTTTTAAATCCCTTTTAAGCCTCGAAGCGATACTGAAATTAAAGCGAAATCAATACCACTTCAAGGCTAAAAAACGTTAATATTATGCCTGGCATTAGAATCTGTAGTTTATTTTGATGCTCCCCTAAGAGTGAAAGTGAAATCTAATAGTAATTTTTCATAAAAGAATCAATGAAACGAAATTATATGAGTTAAATATTTGGCTCCAATAAAATTTTAATATGATTTTTTATTCGCACCAATAAATTAAACGAAAATTTTAAATGTGAAAATTTTTATCCAACGGAATACTTATTTTTATGATGATTTCTGGAGGGAAAAGAGTTGCTTAAAATACTTGACATTTTACTACTATAAGTTACTACTAACTAACAGTGGCATTAGAGGATCGGCACTAAAAGATTTCGGTGATTAATCAGCGATTGCTTTGCTGGAAAATAATAATTCACGAGACGAGACGCTAGCAATTCACTTAGCGAATCATAATTTCATATTTGCAAATATTGCACTTATCTTTATTAATAACGAGTTCGCTGCGCTTCTCTTTCAGTTCGCGTGTGTTTTCTATCTAACAATGTATATATGTTTAATATTCTCCTCCTTTTTTCTTCTTTTGCTACTAACTTATGCCCACAACAGGTGTAACATTTTTGTAATGGATTTTTTGTTTTTTTTTCGGGTTTAAAATACATTTATTCGGTAATCATTTTCATTTAATCCAAAATAAATTTTCGGAAAAACGTTTCAGTGTCTGCGCTGTGATCAGGAATTGCGCCGAAATGTTGTGTTTGATGCGATCATATAGAGGGCGAAACTTTAACCGAATGTCGCTTTTCGAATATTTAATATTAAAGAATAACCAAAGTTAGTCTAATAAAGCGAGTTTAATGTATAATATAAACAAAATATAATTAAATCTATTGGCATGACTCGTGAGAAAATATCTTAAGACATGATTCTATAAAAAAGCAAAATCACGCTTCTATTAACACCTGTCGTTTTATTACCACTTTATTGTAAATTACTTTCTGAGTTCAATGTTTGTTTTTCTATCCCTTCAAAATCATAAGATTTGAAGCGATGCGTAATGTCTTAAAAGATTTATAAGTAAGATCTTTATAATGAATTTTTATTAAAAGTTAATCTAATTTTAATAATATTTTGTTACATTTGGATAATTTTACCGTTTTCTATCAAAGATTCTCCAATTTTATGTGATTTAATTTTAGCAAATTCTAAGCTGCCGTAACCTTTAGACACCTTTTAAAGTACTATATTATAATCGGGTTTATTGACTAAACTAATAAATAATCCAAGTATTATAGTGAGATTAAAATTAGAATTCATTTTTTTCTCATAAAAACTTCACACTGACGTAGTTTTAGAATTATATAATTGCCGGCTTCTTCAAAGTATCTGATTTTTTATATGCTTAAAGTCCCAAAAGACGACATCAAAATCAACATCAATTATCAATTTCGGAAGCTTTTAACTCACTCTTATTATATTCGAGCGATCACTTTATTCAATAAGAGTTCACAATATTCTAAAAAAACATTTTTATTGTGCTATTCTATACTAAAAAGGATATTCAACAATCAAAACAATGTCGACGGGTATTTGAAAGCCTAACCTTAGGTTATCGTAAAAATCTTATTATTTAAGATTAAATAGATAAAGATATTCTGTTTTATTGGAACAATTGTAGCATAATATTACCAATCGGTGGATAGACTATAATATCTTCTAAATATAAAATTTCTCTACCACTCTATGCGATAATTTTTCTGTTTTTAAATTTCCAAGAATTTTTTAATTGCGATGGAATTCTTACTGCGATTATTAATTTAAAATTAATATGTGGCTATTAATATTGAACATAAAGTTTTCAACACACGATTTCGAAAACAAAAACACAAAGACGTGAAAACTATTATCCATTCACACAAAACTCGTTATTTACGAGTATCAGACAATTGTCAATTCGTTGATTAGTGTAATGTACGTATTAATGAGTGCTTGATTATTACGGCAGTCATTAATTAAAACCGAGCGCACAACAGCTCACACGTGAAGTACAGCTTTTGACAGAGGAATTCAAGGCGTGTCCGATTGATTATAGAAAATATGTAATTAATTTAATAAATGATCATTTGTTGGCCACCATCAAGTGATAAGAGGAAAGCTTTTCTGTGTTTATTATGTTTTTATATTTATTGTTATCGAGAGAAACATATTTTTTTTGTCTTTGCATAAAGAATCGAAAAATTATGTGATTTAAATAAATGTTTTCCAAACTACACAGTAATTAATTAAAATTTAAACAATTAATTTTCAATGCATTTTGATTATAGTCGTAATCGTTGTTTTCGCGTCGATCGATAATATGAATGAAACTTTGCAAATGCAAAACAAGAAAAACAAAAATGTCATGTTATATAAAGATAGTGTTAGTCTACGTTGAAGTTACATGCATTTCCAGTAAAAAAATCTACGAAATTAAGTTTTGCGTTTAAAAAGATTTTGCACAATCTTTCGACGTTTTCTTTTATTCCTCGTTTTATCAATGAATTAAAATGTTTTCTTGAAAATCTCAAACAAGTTTTGACACATACATTAGGAAAATTGCGTTCAGCGAACACATACACGCGAACACACGAAATGTAAAACACTTTCGACTGGAAAGTAAAATTGAAGCAAAAGTACAAAAAATAAATTAGTATAACATCTATGCTTTCAGCGATAATTTTTATGAGATTGATTTTGAATTTTATAAATATATTTTCCTCACATAATTTCATAAATGTAGTTAAACTATTCTAAACAAATTGGTACTAACGTTAAAAGAAATTGGCTTATACTTAATATGCAAGTTTATTCGAGTTATCCCAGACATACACCATATAAATATTTATGGCAGATAATATGTACGTCATTTAAAATATATTCAAATTCAAATTAGTTAAATTATATCAGTCTAGTTTCGATGGTAATGTGATTTAAATTCTTTAATTTGTATAAAGATCGATATAAGAAAAAGGTTTGTTAACCACTATATTGAAACATTAAACGTTTATAAAATTAAACATTTAAATCGGTCATTAAGATACTGCTAATTAATTATTTAAATTATTCTTACTTGAAATTATATAATTTAGCAGTTTTTTCTTTAATAAAAATTAAATATTTGTTGATTACATGTTTTGCTGTCACGCTCGCTAAAATCAAAATGCTTGAAGCTCACTACCTTAACCCCCTAATGAGCGCTTAGCATAAACCGTGTGTCAAATTGTGAGAAATATTGACAAAAAAATTTTAAGAAAAAATTATATATATTTTATTTAACAAATAATACAAAATATAGTATAATAAGAATTCTAAAAAATTCAACCCTCGGCTCTCACACTCAGTTCCAAGCGTCATCCACTTCAGCGTTGCCATCACTGCTAAAGGGTTTTGAAATTTGAATAATGCACTAATTTTTATGCATATACTGTACGTAGAATTCACATCATTTGCAGCAATAACTATATAATTTCGTTTTTGTTCTATATTTTATTTTATATAATTCTAGTTATTTGTAAATTTTATTTACTTTATTTTAACTATTTCTCATTTTAAGTGCCTATTCCTTTATTATGATATAAAAAATATTACCTTTTCGACACACCTTCTAAATGTTTCATATTTGATTTCAAGCATTTTTGATAACATAATTTTCGAGACAAAGACTACTAAATTTTATACGGAATAACCGACACATTTATACTTATAATATTTCTAATATTTATTTGGCGTCACAAGAAAAAAACTTACATGACTACTGTCTCTCTCTCTATCCCGAATCACATCTGCTTTGATAGTTCCAACGATACGCAAACAACTAACAACATATTTATTATAATTGTTTTTCCCAACTCTGTTTTGTTGTGGATTTTAATTAGCTGCACAAATCCACTCGTTATTTTCATTATTTTTTAATTTAAGAATAATTTTAATAGAAATTCAAATATTGTTTTGTGAAGTTTATTTTCAAGGAGTAAAATATTCTTTGAAACAAATAAAATCAAAGAATTTTCCATGAGGAAAATTGGTAATATTTTAAAATTATTTTTTGAATTTCAAAGAATTTCGTGGTTCTCAAAGAGTTTTTTAAAATCAATTATATTAAGAAAATATGTTTATAATTTTATAGTTAGTATTATAAAATAAATCGCATTTAAAATTGTAGTTATATACTTAACTAGTTATGTAAATTTTTTATTGAACTAATTTAAAAATTACGCTAAACTAAATGTTTAAATGTTAATGATTAATACTATTTTAATTTTCCAAAAGAAAAATCAAAGAATTTTTGTTAATTTTCTCCATAGTTCTTCTGTAAATTGGAGTAAATTTTAATTTTTTCTTTTTTATTGACATAAGTCTGCGGAATTGAGGAAAAAAGAGTGATTACAAAAAAGATTTATTACCCGCTATATTGAAGCATTAAACTTTGATAAAATTAAACATTTAAATCGGTCATTACGATACTGCTAATTAATTATTTAAATTATTCTTAAATGAAATTATATAATTTAGCATTTTTTTTAATAAAAATTAAAGATATGATGATAACATGTTTTGCAATGGCTTACTCTATGCAATACTTGAATGATGTTAGTCTGATGTGAAACAAAATAATGTTTCACAGTTTGAAATTCAAACTTTGATTATTTTAAAGTAAAAAATCTGAAGAATATTAAAGGTATGTTAATATAGAATAAGTAAATTACGATTTCCTAAAAATACGATAATAAAATCTAAATTACAAAATAATTATTAAAATCATTTGATTTATATGAAATAACTTCTAAAAATGAATGAAATTTTTAATGCAATTTTTGTCGTTTTTTAAGTTATTACAAATATTAATATTTGTATTCTATATAAAGTAATAAATATTCATTTTTGTAAATTTAATTAGATTATGTATTTATGTTGCGTTGCTTAATTCAATCATTTTAAACATTAATTTCTTCAAATTAAAAAACTTATTTAACTATCGATATAAAAAAATCTGAATTTACTCCTTAGCAAAGGACTATGTTTTACTCAAAGAAAATGTTACCCCTTGTTTATATTTGAATAATAGCCATGGAAAAAATATTCGTTTCAATAGGTATTGAGGCACGGAATTTTTGAAATATTTTGTGGATGAGTATTATTGTTGTGTTTATGCCGTTTGGCAATAATCGGTAATAATAGGTACTTCACGATCAAATCTGTCAGATCTGTCAAATGCCCACACATTTTTTCTATTAAATAGCCATTAATTATTCTATTGAATTAAGTTGTATACGAAATGCGTTGGCAATACTATGTGGCACTATATAGCGGTTGGGAAACTTTAAAAATTCAGTCAATTCAGTGAAAAGTCAGAAAAAAATTTCCAATATATAATTTACTTCAGGCTAAAGGTCGGTGTATAATAAAAAAAATACGAAAATACGCGAGAGTGTAGTGAGAAGGAGAGCAATGCGATGAACAAAAAAAATTGTAGCAAATTAAATGCCAGTCAATGTTTGATTTGCGCTTCAATGAACGCATCCATAAAAAATGCTGACATACTTTTTATTTTTATTCATACTAACTATTATATCTTGACTTTTGTATTTGTACGAAATTTTCCTCTCTTTTTCGTTTTTTCTCCCTCTCTTTTATTTTCGTATTCAAAGCCCGAAATGCTTTTTCCCATTCATGTCATCAAATCCAACATAAAATTATAGTTACTCTCTCTTTCTCTTTCCAATACTCTCTTCTCTTCTGTTGTCTATCATACATACACACAAACAGCATATATACTTACCGAATATTTATGCATAGAATATATATATTTAAAAAAAGTGTATTTGATTTAAATTTACTCACAAAGCGAACTGATAAACAAAATACTTTTAGAAATTAAATCAATTTATCGCATTTGAATAACAAAATACCGGTAATAATTATTTGCATTTACATCTTTTTTAACAATTTAAATACAGTGCAAGTCTTAATAAAAAAAAGCAGCAAAACAAATCTAAAATAAGTCTGCATTCAAAAAAGTCAGACACAATTTTCCATCTCTTTATTATTATGATAATTTCATTTCGCTAATTTGTGCACAATTTCTATATAAATGATTCAATAATATTAATAATATAGTCTAATATGCAGTAATAAATTTTGTGTCACACTGTAGCGGAAGACACTATTTTATGCGTTGTTTGCTCATTTTTCAGTATTAAAGCGCCAAATATATTATAAAACGCGAAAAATATACTGAACGTTAAACTCCGAAAACTTGCATACATTGGCGCTGATTAAACGCTTGTGGCGTTTTAATGCCATTGTTATGCTGAAAATTAATGAATAGGCGGAATATGCGAATCGTATACCAGAGTACGCATAGAGAAAATCGCTCTCTATTACTGCTCTCATAGAAATTAAAATACAGATATGTTAGCATTAAAGTGTTGGGAGAGATCCGCGTGCATACGTTTCGGAGATGATGTATGCGTTAGAGTGCGAGCAAGAATTGCTAATAATTCAATCAATATTTTCGGAAACTAGTTTAATGCTAGTGTGTGCGAGTAATGCATACCAGTTCTGGCAGTACATATCACAGCACTTAAATATATATTGCGAGAGCACAGTAAATAACTCCTAGGTTTTAACTTTTAAGCGACAAAATGAGTTTTTTAAATTCTAAACTTATTTACGCGCTGTTAGTATGTTATGCTGAATTATTTATGTGCTTTTATAATGAACTCGCAGTTTCCTTTATTAACTGGAAAAAATCGTCTGCTCTACTGCTGCACAACTCGTTGAAAACACTATGATAATTGGGTGACACAGTGTATTTGGGCAATAAATCGTATCTCGTTTTTTCTCGTTGTAACTTAGTTAACGAGTAAAAAGTTTTTTACTGCTGAGTTACTTAAGTCAGAAATGTTTTTTTTTCGCGAAAGTTTATTCAACGGGAAAACTAATCATATGTAGATGTGTGGCGATAACCAAGTTTTTGTTAAGCTGTGCGCCGAAAATTATAATAAATAATGTCAATTATGTATTGTGTATGTCGCTTACACACCCTGTTTATCTGCCTCTAGTGAAAAATTAAAGCTGGAAAACACTTTTTTTAGAATGGATAAAAATTTACGTCATAAATATAGATCGCTTATTATTATCGCTTAATAAAACACACGATGAACAGACCCCGAACGCTAAAAATATGTAAGGGTTTTATCTCTTGTGTATGCGCTTTTTATTATTTTTTTCCGAAAATGGTTGATAACAAAAAATAAATTAATTGCTTACATCAAAAATTCATTAATGGGGAAAATATTGTTTTCGACTGCGTATAAACTGGGGGTAAAACGTCCAGTCGTTTAATGGAGAATAATTTAAACATGGATCAAACAGATATACGGACAGAAAAAAGCAGTCATACAACGATGGGATAAAATCATGGATTTTTTCCCCATCGCTATACTTGTTTTGTGGGTTCGGTTTCTAACTTCAGGTGTGGTACTCACGCATTCACAATCAAACCATAATAGCATTTTGGTTGATATCTTCATTATATACCTATAAGTAATGTCCGCTATTACTTATTCATAACAATTCCATTTCTAGTTTTCAATTTGACGTCTTCTTTCGTTAATCGGTTTTTCGTCATTAGACATGTACATTAAAGACGATTTAAGTTACCAGAAATGCATTATTCCGGTAACGTTAAGCAGCATATATATAATAAACGAAATTCCGTTGTAAATGCAGCAAAACAACACAATTACAGGTAAAAACCCACCGTATAGTTAAGCTAACATTAAACCAATGTCAAACTAATTACGGCGCGATTTATAGCTATTACTGTAATTAATCATACATTAAATTGAAATAATAATTCGATAATTATATTTGTAAAAAATAAATCAATTGGTGTGCGCGTTGTATAAAATCAAGTAAAAAAGTAAATCAATTCGTTTGTGCGAATGTGTTTGCGTAGTTATATAGGCAAACGTTACGGAAAGACTTACGATTTTATGGCCGTTTTTTGTTTTAAATGCACACACCATTCAATAATATTAATGTGTAACACTAAAGGCAATGCACATACAAACGCATCAGGCTTTCAGTGAGTAGATAACCGCCAAATAAAGAGGTTTTAGGAGCACACATACACACGCACAATGATCTTATGTGTGTGCGTGTAATGGCTCTCTTAAAACACATTTTTACTGCTATTTGTATCACTGAAATCATTCTCGTATTAAGATCTCATATAAGCTCATAGTTTTTTTAGTGTTTTTATTTTGTTTCGTTTCGTTTCACTACTACTCCAGAAAAAGCACAAAAAATTGTTTCTTTTTTCGCTATTATTATTTTCTATTATTTATGACAACATTGTATAAGCTTATACAATATATGTTTGTGTTTCGAGATTCTTGTTCCCTAACCATTGATATTATTATAATAATTTCATCCCACTGTGTGTGCGCCACTATTTCATCTTTAATGCGTTTTTTATTACGTTTATTATATATTCTTTCTTTCCTTTTTGTTTCGTTCAGTGAAATGATTTAATACTTATTTCATTATATAATACGAGTCGTCGTTTAGATCCGCTCGCTCTTCTTTCGCTTAAAGAATTTTAAAATTATTACTCTTCTATCAGTTCTGTGTGGCAGTTCTCGAGACCGTGAATCAAAGGAAATCTGTTTTTGAAATATGAATATAATTAGGAGAGAAAATAATTTTTGTTAATGACCTTAAAGTAGGAAAAACTATTATGACAGCGAACTTATTTAATATTATTGCGCATCATTTGGCGGAGATTCGAGTAAAATGTAATTTGAGTGAAAAAAATCCTATATTTTTTATTCATTATTTTTTTATTCATCCAAACAAATAATTTCTTTCTCTTTAAAAAGCAATATACTTATTGAAAAAAATGCTTGGGTATTACGCCTTATCTATTTAATAATTTGATTCCAAGGTTTTCGTATACTTATGAAATAGTTTACCAAAAATGTGTAAATATTTCTAGCATTAACCAAAGTTGTTATTCAATATTAGGAAAAAGAGTTTTTTTTTGCATTTTCAACCAATTTTTATTTTGGAAAGTTATCGCTTAAGTCTCTAAATATATTAACTGTTCAAACAATTAATGGGATTATCTGTCATTTTGAAAATTGATTTTAAAAAATCTTAATAAAAAAAACTCGTTAAAGATTTATAAATGTAAAAATTCGTACGCTATATCACTATCGCCATCATTATGTAAATTTACGTAAATTTTTATTCAAAACTCTCTTAATTTAATATATGATTACACTTTATTAAATTAAATTTATTCGATTCGAGCCACTAATTTAAATTTAGCGCACACACGCATCACATTTACTGCCATATAATGTTAAAAATATTAACTGCGTTGCATTAACTCATATACGCTTTTTCCTCGTTAAGCATTCCAGTCGATGTCTGTACACTGGAATCGCTGTGCACAGAATTCTTTAGGTTATATTTTTTTATAATCCTGCAGACTCTTAATCACTACAATTCAAAGTCTCATTTTGTTTTTTTTTCATTTCGAGTCAAAATAATAAGTTTTCAACATTTTTGCGAAAAAAAATCAGATGTCGCTAATAATGTATCCAAAATTAGATCAAAAAATTCTTTTAAAAAAAGTATATTTTGTTAAATCAATTCAATGGAGTAAATTGGATACTATTTAATATATTTTCTTATCCCTGAAACAACAATTTCGAATAAGAAAACTGTGCATAAGTTTCGAGATGTTAGTCAACACTGGCGGATATATCTATAAATACATATATACATCCAAAAGTAAATATGGTTTCCGTTAATTATAGCGGAGACAGGCACCACTTTATTGGCTTCAGGAACGCATTTAACTAATTGAATGCCATTCACTCTCGCCAGACATCATTCAATGTAGCCGTGTGTTGCTGATGCTGTGTGTGTATCTTTGCATGTTGTGTACCGAATAGTGTATGTTTCTGTAACGAATTAAAAACAGCAACAGTGAGGTCTTGTAGGCTTAAGAATAAGAGAAGAGTGATGTAGACGTAAATTTGGAGAGTGATAGTGAGAGGTTGTGTAAAAATTGTTTGCCGACGACTTTAGTTTAATTACTAAAAGAGAGTTTGGAAATCTTGTTTTTTCTTCTGCGGACGCAAAATGATTGTCGTCATTAAAAGAAGCGACGACTGAAATCCGTAACTAACCGTTTTGCGCATCTGATTAATTAAATGAATTGCTCGCGAGAGTTAGTTATTACGGTTTTATTTTTTGTTGATTAATGAGGGATTTAAAGCACCGATAAATAATTATAAGCGACCAGTTTATCCGAAAAACTTTCCCGTTTCAGTCCAATCAAAGGTTTCTAATTACTAATTGGGTTTTAAAATAAGAAAAACTATCAGTATTTCGGGTTTATTTAAATGACTTAAGTTTTGCCAAAATTTGATACTCTGTTAGAGTTAATATAACCATAATTTGGGAAAAGAGTTTTTCAAAATTTTATCGACACACGTGTGCGCGCCTTTATTTATTTACAATAGTGAATCGTTAGGTAACTTCGCTTAACTTATAAATTCATTTCGAATAAATAAACACTTCAAATATGTTTGTAAACTCACTTCATTAAAACCATAGACAGTTTAAGATATACATAGCGTTATATGTTTTTATTGCGTATTTTTCAAATTGAGAAATATGAGCACAGATGCCCTGAATAAACGGTAGCGTATAGTAAAGAAACCATAAATTTCTATCTTAGCGAGTGATTGTTATACCAAAAATAAATTTTACAACTGGTTATATGAATGCTAAGAGATTTTTCTGTTTTCGCTATATTTTGAGCAATAAATAAAAAATCTGTTAAACGTGGAATTTCGGAAAAACTATTTATAATGAAATAGTTTTCTTTAAAATCAAGAAATTCTATATACAAATAGTTTCGAAAAATTGTGCGCACAAAAATTTAAAGATTCTATTAGCGTGAAAATGGTATTAAATCGGACTCAATAATCTAACAAAAAACATGACGCGTTTCGCTGCGATGGAGAGAAACTTTTAAACATAAGGATGTAAAAGAAAAACGTTTTTTTACTCTGCGAAATCACATTATATTTATATCATATAACATAACATAACATAACATAAAAATTCTTTATTATTGAACTTAGAGCGAGAAAAAAGGGCGAGTAATAAAACTGATTGTTGTCAATGCTATCACAGTTGGGAAAAATGATGACAACTATTTACTGAGATTACGCTCGTGTTGTGTGTGAAATGACTTAAACTGCTTGTGTGTCTGCGATGCTGTGTTCTTTATTACAGTCGACTTTCGTTTTATATAATAATATTCGACGCGTAATAAAAAACATTTTAAAATATATCCGCTAAAATGTGCGAACGTTTTTTTTCGTTGAGAAACGAAATAAATAACTGCTAAGATTATCATTTATGATAACTGGTACACAGTTTTGTTGCCTCTCTGTAGCTGTTAATTATTATGCATGCGATGTTTAAATGCAATAAAAATTATTTTTTTAATGGCGTTATTTTGTCAATAATAAAAACGACTTGTTTTTTTCGTAACAATTCTTTCCTGATTTTCCCCATTAGAAAACCTTTTGAATACACGTTTTTATGGTTTATTTTATTTGGCGAATCAATTTTTATGGATTTTCGTTGCGACTAGTTTTTTTCGGAACAATTTTTATTTTTGTACTATTTTTGGATTTTAAAATAGTAACTGTGTTAGATTTTTGATTTGCTTATATTTGATAAAAGGTAAAAATATACATAATAATCTGTGATGTTATCTCTAAATTAAATTTATACAGAATGTATAGACATTTATTTATTTTTTATAAATTCTTTTTTGTTACTAATGTTTAGAAATATGTATGTATTATATATGCTGTTTTTTGAATACAAAAAAAAGTTTTTGGTGCATTAAAATTTTGTTTCAATGTAATTATAATCAGAATTTTTGGAAATATAAAATAAATTTTGCATTAAATTCTGATTATATATTAAATTCGAATATCATTTTACATTAAAAGCCACAAAACTAGGCAATATTTTCAAGTAAAAAATAATTTTAGTCTATTGATGGCCTGTATATAAACATTTATCGAGCATTTTTTGTTATAAAAATGGTAATGGTTTGTTAAAAAACAGTATAATAGCGCTAAAATAAAAAGGCTATTCGCCAGCACAACAATTTCATACGATAGATATTTTAGAAAGAAAAAAAATCGTTTCACGTTTTTGTGGTGTCATTGATGCTGTTTTATTTTAAAAGAAATAGTGTGACCAAAATATCGTATATAAATGTAACGTATCTGTTACTTCATCGAAGCTGTCATAAGTTATCGTTTGAAATAAATACTAGGCAAACATATATCTATTAGAAAAAAGAAAAAGATTGAACACATATATATATAGAGAAAAAGTTCGAAACATCTCTAATCATGTCATTAGAGGTTTTTGTTCAGCGATCCAACGGTTATGTATTGTCGTTTATTTTCGTTCAATTTTTTTTCGCCCGAGATTTATATTTCGAAACAAAAAATCACTTAATTTTTATTGAGCACAAAAAAGTTTGTCGCCATCTTTTACAGTAGATATGCTGCATCTTTTGCTGAAAAGTTGTGTAAAGCTTTTTATATATATTATGAAAAAAAATCAGTTTGTATTTCTTTTAATTTGAAGACTAAACACTATTTTATCGCGTTTTAGTTTTTTTTATATAAAGAAATGTTTCTTTATCTCTCTTTTTTGTGTGCGTTTTAACCTACTTTTCTCTGGCAAATGTCTTAAACAATTACTGACATATGAAGGAAAAATAACGTCTTAAAACCCTATGTTATTTTCGATGTTATTTTTTATTATATTTATGTTTTTTTTGTGTGCAAATATTGATTTGTTAAATACATAGAAATCTATAAATACAGAAAATATTTCTTTTAAGTGTAAACTCGTGTTAAAAAATAATAGCTCCCAAAACACGCTAATGAAAAACAAATAACATATACTTTAAAAAAAATTATAATTCAATTAAAATTCCTGTTCTTCTGTTTTTTCTACTGTCACTAAAACTTCAAAAAATACACCTAAAATGTGTGATAAATAATTTTTAATCGTTTTCGCATATTCTCTCACGTTTCAAGTGAAAGAAAAAACAGTCGAACGAAAAATAATCAAAAAAAAACAACAGAAAAGAAATACGAAAAACAAATTGACTTTTAATTAAGTCGAAACTATCTGCGCGCAAATAAACGCGTTTAATTGTTTTTGCTGTTTGACGCGACCATCAATGTATTGAACGGAACGCTAATTGCAATCAATGCATTCGCGAAACACTGTCGTCTCATTCATTCGTCCCCTCATCTCACTCTCATCTCTCTCTTTTGATGTCCACAGAGCGCACATACAGTACACACCATTATTGCATTGCGCTTCCAAAACCCCCTGTAATGCAACTCATTATCGGACGAGCAAAACACTCTCCGCCGCTATGTTTCCGCGCGCCATATCAATAAAATTCGATTCGTTTTGTAACTGTTCAACAGAAGAAAGAACAAAAATTCGTAAAGTGGCGTAAATCAAACGCACAAAACACCATTAACTTAATCGAGATTTTTGTTTTCTCTCTGTGCGTATCACTAATGCGCTCTTTGTTCGCGATCGGACAGTGAAACACATAGAGCGAGCTTTTAACGCTTATTGAAACAAAATTATGAACGTTTCGATGGATTGGTTTTCAAATCACTTTTAAATTGATTTCGATTCGCCCGAAACACCTCTTTTATATTATATTTATTTATTGAAATCGTAATGGAAAGCTTTTATTCAGCAATTTGTTGTCAGAACACATGAGTGGGAGAAAGTGGTGGATCCGCCACTCGATTAAATACCAATGAATGCGAGAAAGAAACAGTAGAAGTAGTATGTAGTAGTGATGTCACCCCGCGTTTAATGATCGGTGGCAGCAATCGGCGAAAATCAATTGCTAGAAATTGCACTTAACAGTTAATACTCGGATAAATAAAAAAAGGAAATTAAATAAGTTGAACGAATTGCGAGCGAATGCGCGTTTGTCCGTAATATTTGTCACTAATAGTAATTATTTCTATCTCGTTATTGGTATCGCATTTTTATGCTGCATATATCAATGAAAATATGGAGAGTATAATGATTTTTATATAGTATTTATGTTGGCGTGTAATCGAGTTTTTTTATTTCAATTATATGAAAACTATTTTTTTATTATCATTATTATTGCTAGTATTGAGTATTATGGCACTAATACTATTAAAAAGTAAATGAATCTCCGGTTAGTCTTGTGTAAACTTGAGCTTAAAAACCGTAAAGAAGAAGAAAGTTTTACGTGTAATAAAACTGAAACTACTCATAACTGCGCACATATTTCTTCTAACGCTTTGTATTCATTTCGCTGTCAATAAATGTTACATTTTAGGTGTTTTTTTTTCGTTAAGAAATACTATACTCAAGAAAATGATTGTCCGATATTTCCCTTTCTCTATCTCTAACGTACTTCGATATCACGTTTTGCTTCGCACTCAATGCGTTTGTGTTGGCTATGTATGCGTGTGTTTATTTATTTTACTTTATCTTTCTGAAGGATTCACTCAATGATTTCGCGAAATGAATGTCCCGCGAGAGCGATGCCACTCGAGAATAACGGCTATGTGTTATTCGAGCGAACAATGCATCGCAAACCCATGGCCACTACAAACAACAAGTTTATGTTTCCAAAAGTTTATATTTGCGTCGCGTATACGTACGGCAATCACTCGATTGCCGTTTTCGGGCACACAAACCAATAAAGTATACGACTTTTCAAATGATAATGAAAGTATTTTCCCTGTTTCTCACTCTTTAATACAAATTCCACGCAATAATAATGTTTCGCATTTAACCGAAAACATTCGATGTTTGAGGGATTATATAATAAATTCGTGTGTCAAACGACTAGATAAATTCGCTGACAAACTCTACCCAAACGAAACTCTCGTTTGATTTTCACTTATCGATAGAACTCAGCATTAATTTCGATAAATGCCTTTTCGTTATCAATTAAGCAGTGATTTGTGGCCAAAACCATAGCACACAGTGCATCGAAAAAAAAATACATCTAACGGCCCAGAAATTAGTTTGATTAACGATACTTTCACTCTGGTTTTGATTAACTATTGATTGACAAAATAGGGATACAATAATTATTCTTTGTTTGACTATCTTTCATGTGTGCGTGCGTTGTTGTGCCTGTTTTTGGCGATTGCCAGCTCAGATGTATTATTCCGTGGCGTAATGAAGCATAACAGGAATAATCATTTATAAGTAAATCGAAATTGTTTTCGGTTATTAGTGTGTGTTCGGCGCAATAAATTTGATTTAGGCTCACAATACAAGTATTGTCGGAGATAGCGATACACATACAGACACACAAAACTATGGTATTATTTTTATTAATAATATCGCCAAAAATACTATGCGTTATTGTTTCGGTCACCATTTGTTTCGTGACCTTTCGTTTTCGTTTTTCTTTACCACTCATTGATTTTTGTTATTTTTTGTTGCGTTTCGTGTGTGTATTATTTTTAACGGTAACGTAACTTAAATAACGTTATTATTTTTCGTAACATTTTTTTACGGTATTTCTTAAAGATCAATATAAAGCAATTATAATAAAGTTTTGAAATATCATTTTGATGTTTTTTAGTTTGCTATTCTTTGTATTTCGAGAATTTACAGAAAAACGATTTATATTGTTTTTTTAAAGTTAATTTAGCGCACGATTCAAACTTTAAATTATAATATAGTCAAACAGAAAAAAATATATAATAATCTACGAATAAATAATAAATGAAACATTTATTTCTCCAGCGATAGAAGCGATGATAAAACTGTCATAATAGGCGAGACGTGAGTGAATCTAACATATACTATATATATATATATATATTGTATAAACAATGTAATTCGCTATTTTCCTCGCACTTTCATTCTCATTCCGTTTTATTCTTGTTTTCATTAAATCTAATTCTTTTAAAAGAATTTTTATTGTTTTTTTTAATTATTTAAAATCATTTGATGGCTGCACATACAGCGAGACACAGAATAACAAACACACTCCGCATAACTTAGTAATTACGCGCATATAATTTACTCGCAATAAAAATAATATTCATTAAAACTTTTCACTTTTAATTTAAAAGTTAGAGATTTAGTGAACTAAAATGCGCACACATTTACAAGAAACCACTTTACAGTGATTCTAACGCTTTAAGTGACGATTATTTCAAATAAACATATTATTGTACATAACGCATCAAAAATGCTTAAAAATATGCGAATGTTTTTTTTATTTGTTTTTAATTTTAACGAAAATTTTTGCTCTATTAAAACGATTGTTTAATAATAATTTATAATAATGTGATCACAAAAAATTAAGCTCCAATTCTATTTACAATGAGAGCGCACATACATCTCACTTTATGATGATTATTATTATTTCGTTTTAGTGATCATCACTCAGTTTTAGAAGTGAGCGAATAGAGTGAGAGCGCACCGCAATTCATTGACTAACAACGAGCCAAACCAACAATTTCTGCGTTTTCTATCGGAAAAATATGTATGTTATGCAAATTTGATAACACATTCCTTTCCCCGAATGACATTAACTGAATAATAGTTTGTGGTGTGTGTGTGTGTGTTGAGAAGAAAAGAGTATTTCAGAAAACTATTTCGCCTTCAGAGCACACATACAATAGAGATGTGAGCGCTTCTTCATCACCACTCATAAGCGATTTTTAGCGTTTCTGTTTTATATACCCTTCGCTATAATAATATTACGTACTGAACGGTGAACTGTTTTTATTTTATATTGTGTGTCGGAATGCGCATTCATTTATGTTTAATTGTTATTTTTCGCTTTCCTGGCCTTAAACTACAGTATTCCAGTGTATTGAAGCGTTTGATTGTAAAGAATAATGAAAAGCTTGTGTTTATAATTGTGTGTAAATGTATATACTGTACACTAAACACTGAGCGCATGAAATAATCTGACTAAGAATTTGGATCCACAAAAATTTCTATCATTGTAAAGATGGCAGATTTTTATCCGTTTTCTTAATGTTTTGTTTGCCAATTTTTCGAGGAATAATATCCGAATTTTTTGAATTAATAATTTAATGAAACCCGAATCCAAAATCCAATGTAATGGAAAACTTAAATTTTATTTATCGCAAACATTTTTACGTATAATCATAATCATATAATCATAAATGGTATCGATTATTATAGTTAGTTATACAATATCTAAGGCCACCCACATCTTATCCAAGACGTGTTCAATTATTTGTAAATTCGTAAATGTATACGTTTTTCATTTATGAAAATAATTTGGGTCATCGAAAAATGATACGAAAATTTGATATTAGTATCACAAGGAAAAAACCAATATTGCGCACAGTTCTCGCGGAGAGAAGAAACTTGTGTTTCCACTTATTTTCTATCAAAATAACACTATTAACCACTCTTCGGCTAAAGAAGGGACACAAACACATACATACACACATAACTTGATAGTCTACTATATTGTGCGAAACGAAACACACATTACGTATTTTTCGGTCATTCGTCTGTGTTTATTTGCGTTAACAGAATATGACAAACGACTAGACACACATTTTTTGGGTCCAGAAATGCGCTGCTCTTAGCGCTCAATATAATCTTCGAAACATGTTCTTTTCTGAATCTTCTTTCCCCTCGCATTGAACAAAAATTGTGTGCACATATTTCTGTTTTGAATCGCCAGTGTATTGGCTTCGCATGCGAAAACTATTTTATTTTTCTTCCCGTTGTTTTTGTGCATTGCAATCGAACAAATGAGGGAAAATTCCAGTACAATATATACTATTGTGGGCTGCAATGAGTATAGTGAACTGACGGAGAATAAAATATTGCTATCACTGAAATGGATGCGATACGCGAAACATTAGTATTTCTTTTCGATGCGAGAGGAGAGGGAGATATAGTGAAGAGAGCGCGAGAACTGTTTAAGAGATGATAAGAGATTTGTAGTGAATGCAGCGATGTTTGTAATTTATGTCATCATCGATGGCTATGATGAGCGTTGCCTCGCTTTCGCTCTCTTTTTCTTTTGTTCTTTATTCATAAACTAAGTGAAGCTCATTTTGAATGGTTTTATATATAATGAATAAAAGTTGTGTTCTTTTTCTGTTGCGAGAGTTTCTGTTTGAATGCTTAATGTCACTGGAATTGAATGCAGTTTTTCTAAAAATATTATCGCATTGCTAATATGATTATGATTATTATTATAAAAGTTTTCTATTAACCGATGGCGGAATCAAATAACGATTGTCTGTCTTGAAAAATTTTGTAAAGATCGTAAATACAATAATTTCGTTTTAACATTAATAGAAATTGATAATAAAAATAAAAGCGCACTGTCCATCCATTTGCTATGCAAGTAATGTTACTCTCGTTTAATTATTTATTTATTTTTTGCATTTAATTTGTAAAATCAAGCATTTCTTTTGCTTACCCAAACGAATTACTTAAGATATATGCGCTGCAATACTATTCGAATACCTGTCATAAAGACTTACATAACTAAAAATAAGTGAGATCGCAATAACATTTGACATTTACTGACAAGCTTTTAGTGTTCATTAATCGGCAACTTTGGTGATACCTTTGAGAGCAATTACGTACGAGAGAGAGAGAGAGTGGGAGCGGATTATGAATTAAATATGTATGTACTGTATTATTGTTTGCGTTGCTGTTTGACTGCATTTCGATGTGAATATTGATTTTCGTTCGTTTATGCATAAGTATGCCATTAATATCGAATATTTCTGTGCACACGAAAAAAAGTATAACTGTGTACTAAAAAAAGGAGTGAAGCCATGTTATGGTTTGATAATAATAATTAATGGTCAAATTAACTGTTGGCCATAATAGATAAGAATAACGATTTTGACAATAAATATGATTTAACGGCGAAATAGTGATAGTGAGTGATATAATGTAATTTTATTTAAATTTTTTTCGCTATAAAAAACTTAGTATTACTGCGAATATAAAGAACTAGTATAATAAAAACATATTGCGCTTCGAAAAAACTTAATCTGTAAAATGAATGCGAACCGCATTAATATCTTTGTTATTAAAATAATTAAAAAAAACGCGAACGTACGGCACCGATAATTAATGAGCGAAGATGTTTTCATAATTATTCATTTATTAATGTTATTTATGGTTACTATCAGTTATATGAAGGGAAATTTTTTCGGAATAGAGTAATAGTTGTGTAAATATTACGGAATAGAATACATAGATATATTTATCCAGCGCTTTGATAATAGGAAAATTCGCTGGTTGTTTGTCATTACATTTACCAGTAATTTATGAAATGATATCATTATAATAAGCGAAGTGTGGGACGAAGGATAAACGCAGCCAAACCTTTTTCGTTTCTCAAAAGAATTTCCGAGTCAAGTTATTTAAAAAGATAGATATATCTACGAGTTATCTTCGCGCACATATGCTCCTCATATAAAGCGTCAATAGTGTAAAGCGTTACTGCAATCTACTTGCAAGTGAATCGTGTGTTCAATGATTTTAGATCTCTGGTAAGTGTTGGCGTCAAAAAATGATAAATGCCAAGCATATCTGTGGTATGAGAGAGAAAGAGATGGGGAGAGAGAGAGAGAGAATTTATATGTACACATATTTTTCTGCAGCGCTCACTGCAGGTGTGAATATAGTATTTTTTTTGTTCGCCGTGTGTTCCGCACTATTGCTACACATGCTATCGGAATTCAAAATATAAACATATATAGAGTGAAAGGTAACTGTTGTGATGACCACCTGTTTGTTATATAATTGATGATTAAAAGCAAAATATTGCTATCGTGTTATCTCTTTCTTTCTCTCTCTCGCTCTCGGCTCCAAACATGCACTTATCGCTGTCTGTATGCACTCGTTTCTATTTTAATTTTCTTCTCTCTCTTTCTCTTCCCTAAACTGTTTTTTTTGCAGAGACAGCGAGAGATAACGTTCAATATTTTCCAAGATGTAATTGTTGCCATAAATAAAAATACTGCGCAGAGACTGTGAGTGTGTGTATGTGTGTTGTGCTGTGTGTTTCTGTTTGTGACAATAATAATTAACGTTTGCTTTGAGAGATAAAATATTATTGAAAGAGACAGATAATTTGCATTTTTGAGCCAGTTTTGACTGCGCGCCACATTCCTCGTCACATTCGTCTTTTAGTGGCGGCGTTTCCCCCAAACAGAAAGAACTAGAGAAAAGTTTGTCACACAGAAACTCATCTCAAAATTTTTTTTTGTCACTGAATTTTTATTTATTTATTTATCTGTTTACTGTGAGTGAATTAGTATAGCCATAATTCAAAGAATAATTCATATGTAATGTTCAACCCATCTGTTATATCCGAATCTATTTTAAAAATTCGATTTAAAAATTTGCAATTATTTTTAATTATTATCCAAAATAACAGCGTCTTCTACTGTTTTATGAAGAAGTTATTGTTACGCTACAATTAGATAGCGTTTTATAGCGTTAATTAGTGATTTAATAATAAATTGATTTTTAGTGTGAAACGGAAAAATAAGAAAAATATAAAGCATTTAACGAAACAACCAAAAATTAAAAACACAACAACAGCACCTATTAATTTAAGCGAATTCGCAATACAATACGTGTCTTTGAATTACATGCTTACTACTCTCTTTTGGCTATAAAAGTTTATTTAACTTTGACTACGGAGTGAATCTCTAGATACCCATCACTACTGGAATCACCTGTTCATTCCCTGTAGCTTCACGTTTTTTTTCATACGCTATTATGAAATTAAAGTTTATCAGCTAAAAAACTTATACGGCACTAATAACTGAACAGATAAACGCACACAAATCATGATCTATTAAAGCGTTTACCAAAACGAACACACATGCAACGCACAGATACATACGCATACAGAAGTTATCGGTAAAAAAAGGTTCACTGACTGACGGAGCATTTTTTTAACGCGTGACGCTCGGAATAGAAATTTTTAACGAGTATCCGCGAAAATATACGCGCACACTGTTTTTTTTCGTTTCAGCATAATTTGAATGACATTTAAGTCGTAAAAGATGACAGAAATTTTTTTTCGTCAGATAAGATAAAGCGTTTCGTTTTTTTTGCATTGATTTTTCAGTTTTTTCTTAAGTAATAAAAAAGCGTATATAAGCTTAATAGTTGGGTAATAAAATTTATAATGAATTTTTTTGGGGAATTTAGGTATAAAAATGAGTGACCGTCTGTTTTATTCCGGTATTAAGAAACTTAATCATAAATGATTAGAGTAGAGACGACAAGAAGGTATCCGATTTTTTTTACATTCACACTTATCTAATAGACACGTATGAAAGTATACGAAAAAGTTGTAATTTTATTGCCACCACTCACTCTCTCAATCTCTATCTCGCAGTACGAAAGTTACTGGTTTTTTTTAATGAGCTTCACGAGAAGTATTTTAGTATTTATCGCACACTATAAGGTGCGGCAAATTATGTTCTCCTATTGAAATCGCTGTTAAATTTATATCTTTTTTAGTGTTTAAAATGTATTTTAAAGCTTTTAGGCAATTATTTTTTTATCGCTTACTGCTTCTTAAACGATCTTCAATTTTGCTATCACTACGCACTACTATGTCTTCCAAGGCTGTGTGTGTGTGTTAAATACTTTGTGTTTGTTATCGTATTTTTTCCTCATTTATTAATTGGCTCTTTATCTTTTGAAGCTTTCGTTTTTTTTTTCGAAAACGTCTTTATCCTCTTTATTTTCGGTAAACTGTTATCACATTTTAAAGCAATTTGGGAGATAAAAAAATCTTGTTATCTTTGCTATTTATTCACTCAAAACTCAATTTATTATCGTTAAATCCATATTAGAGCGCACTAAATGGTAATTTTGATTGTCCCCCGTATTTATCGCAATCCAATTAAAATTTTCAGAATTTAGTATTTTATAATTTTGTTATTACCCTATCCTTTCGGATTTAATTTTTTATTTTTGGTTACCGTATAAATATCACTATTCATGCAGTTGTTATCAAACATGAAATTTATAATGTTTACATGCATACAAATCATTTTTCTAATTAATTTAATCAAAGATTTATTTAATTAAGATATACACTTGTATTTATTATTTTAACAAAGATTACCAAGTTTTAATTATTTTTTTAATATTTAGAATAAAATTCGTACGTTATTCTCATCAGGATATAAGTGAGCAAATAAATCATGGATTATAAAAAACATTTATGTGCATCGAATTACGCATTATCTTCTCGTGCAATACATATATGGATTATTATACAGTAATCATATATTTCGTGGTAAATTGTAAGTGTGTTTTTTCTTTATATATTAGTTTGCTTCATATTTATTCGGGCATTGAAAATACATAGTTCTTAAAAAGTGGTCGAAAATACCTTTAGTTTAAAAATCGTTAAAAATAATAAGTGAGCAAATCGTTGGAAAACCCGAATTTAAGGGTTTATGCTCCTTAAAGATTTTCTAAAAATTTTTTCATGAATTTTCTTCAGAAAACTAAATACTCTTCGGATTTTTACTGCAATAAAATTGTTAAAATCGTTAATTCGATATAACATTTTTCGAATCATTTAAGTTATTTAACACTTTATTATAGTTTTCAATAATAAAAATTTATATGATTATAACAAATCGTTAATTAATTTCAAGGCCTTATTAAACATTAAGAAACTAAGAAATAAAACACATATTATCATGTTTTACATATAACAATTAACATCGAGTTTTTACCGAAACGAACGCATATAAGATGTGTTTACTACTGTTTGATTCTCTTTAAGCATTGATATTTTCCGATGTGAACACAAACACAGTTGTAATATGTTTCTGTCACATATTTCTTATTGCTTTTGATATATACACACATATTATGTTTCTATTATGATTTTTATCCGGAATTATGATGCAACCCTAAAGGCAGATATTAGCATACTTTCCTTACGTTTAACCGTATATTGTATAGAATCGTAAATTCGACACAGAGTTTCTCGTTTTTTGTTTATTAAGGAGAATTCGGTTTATCGTAATAATTCAGTGAAAATATTTAATTTCCTAAAATTGATTAAAAAGAACTTTATTATATTGTTCAAGACAGTCCATATTTTATTATCGAAATAAACGAAAATAATGTTAAATCAATGATTTTCAAGCAAAAATAAAAATTAAACGTCTGAATTCCGCGCTATTTTAAGCAAAAATCATTGAAAATTCGCAAAACTTTCCGTATATTACGCTTTATTGAATCGTAAAGCTATGTCTGATTTATACAGTTAAGCGATGATACTCTGTTAATAATAATCGTTTCCCTTATTTCTGCGCGTTTTGTCGTTTTAAGTGCTCAATTTCATTGCGAAATCGCTGAAAAACCTGATAGTTAGCCATTTAGATACTCTTAGCTCAAAAATGTTTGATCAATAAAGGATTCGTTTTCTTCCCATTATTAGCGAATGACATTCGCTATCGAGACACTGAAATGACGACATTTGTGCCCAAACATTCGCTGCGAAAGCTTATAAATAATTGAAATTTTAAATTGGCTTTCAAAAATCAATACTTTCGTCTCTATTTTTCGCTCTGATTCTCGATATGTATTTTAGTGGATAAAAAGGGTTGACTGAACTGTTAACAAATTATGATTTTCGTTACAATTAAATTTTAATTCATAATTTTATTAAATTTATGTTTTTCACTGTTTAAAAAAAGTTGTTATAACTTGAAAACTATAGATGATATGTTTTATTTATTTTTTGATCAAAATCTCCATAGATTTTCCCGTTAAATGTTAAAAGCATTTTCGAATAATTGTTATTTTAAATATTTATTCACAAAACAAATGATAATTTTAGTCAATTGACTCGTTTTACGGTAATTTTCCTGTGTTTTAGTTCAGTAAAATTAGGTAATGTTAATTATTGATTTTGGACGTATTTCTAGTTAAATTATTAACCGTATATATGAGAGAATTTATGTTAACTCAGTTTGCCTATTAATCAATTCTCTTATTTGTTGCGCAATTATGTATTTAAAAATGAGGAAATAGTGAAATATTTGGTGAAATTTTCAAATAATTTTAATTCTACAAGTTTGTACTTTCTTAGGAATAAAATTTGCTCAAAATATTTTTTTTTGAAAAATTTCTCCAAAAGTCCAGAAATTCCAAATAAGACTTCACTATATTATTTTGAAAATTTATTAAAACTTCAACATTAAAACTTAGATAATTTAAAGCATTAATTCTATTTTGAATAATTTATGCTCATTAAAAAAGAATTGAATAAATTAAAAATTAAATCAAAGGTTAAATGTATTTTTTAAAAGCGTACTAAAACCAATTAAATAGATTTGATTCCAGTATAAATAAACAGAGTCTGAATACATGTTAATTATTTATATAATCATTTATATAAATCTAAATTGATTTCGCAAAAAATTCATTACTATTTAATTGAAACTTGTTGTAATAAAATGTTGTAACTTTGTATTTCGAGAGGGAATCCTTTAATTCTATACACAAAATACAATTTAATTGGAAATTTATAAATTATAAATAGTATAAATTTATAATTATAATTATAATAATTTATTTTTTATCTTTCGAATCTAGAAAATAAATCATTCCATGGACTATTCGCGTTGTATGCTAATGAATTAATTCGGATAAATACAGCGTGTGCTATTAGAAACAATTTCGATATGAGAGAATCGGATAATAATTTTTTCTGGGTTTTAGTTACGTCATGTTTGGCACTATTTCTACAACAATGTGAGTGTAACAAAAATTATTCTTAATTCTTTCTTTGTATTTTACTGCCATTATTGGAAAATAAAAATATTTTTTGTGAATTAATGGCGATAAAATTAAAAATTTAAAAAATGCGAACTTCATTAACTTTAGTTTGTTTTGGTTTTTCTAAGTTTTGTGAATAAGAAATTTTATAATATATTAACCCACAATTATCTAAGTTCGGTAAATACATTAAGAAAATAAAGTTTAATATTAAAAAAGAAAGTTGCAATATTTTTTGTATAAAAATAATACATATTCTGCAAAATTTTCATCAAGAAATAATATAATCGCGTTAATAATGATAATGATAGTGTGATACATGTTCATTATTTTTCTGAAAAACATGGTTAAAATAGTGAGTAATTATGTTTTATTTAATTTCAATATTAGTGCATTAATCTTAGCCATGATATCGGTAATTAATTATTAGCAAAAACAAAAAAATTATAGAAAGGTTTTTTATATTCCAATATTATAATGCATGGTATATCTTCTATTATAAACTTATGAAATAAAACGATTATTTTTCCTTTGTGTATGACAACGAATTTTGAATTATTCATATTTTTGTCATTTCTCTCTCTCTCTCTCTCTCTCTCTCTCTCTCTCTCTCTCTCTCTCTCTCTCTCTCTCTCTCTCTCGCTGTATGCTTTTATAATCAAAAATTTAAAATTAGCAAAAATGAAGCAAAAAAGAATATATTTTAGCCCACGCTCACTTAAATATTAACTAGATTTAATACAAAGGCTGAAGGCTTAACATTATATTCTTGCTTTTTCATAGAATTATAATTTATTAAAAATAAAATTTATTTCGCTTTCTAATAGAAGCTTACCCTAAGCATTTCAAAATGTTTTTGTGTACGCTATAGACCTAAACTATTGTAACATTCGATTTGAATGCAAAATTATATCTTAATTCATATTTTATTTAAATAAGCTAAAAATAGTGCGCAAAAAAACTTTTCGAAAATCAAACAATTATGCCGTCGAATCAAACGCCAACGTTTTATGAATGCCATTCCGTATATCTTAATTAGCTAATGATAAAAAGTTAATTAAATGTCAATTTATTTTGTCTCACTTATTATCGCAATCACACTCATAAATGAATAAATCAAATGAATGATAATTACTAATAGTTTTTGCGAGTGGAAAAAAAATCCCATTTTAATTTTTTTCCTATATTTACATTTATTTTTTCGGTGCGCGATAAGTGTTGCATAACTTTTATTCTATCGATTATCGCGCGTAAAATATATTTTTCTCGTCAGCTTAAACTTGTAAATAGATTACGCATTTAGAGAGAAAAATTTTTTGTCTTCGCCTTCTATTTCTTTCTTGTGTTGCAGTAGTCGTTGTATGTGTGTGTATGCCATAGCTATTATCGATTTCACGATTATTGAATAACTGACTTCTTATTTACTTAAAAATACAGTTCACATCTTATCGCAGCCAAAAAAAGAATGAAGACGTGAGTTAGTGAGTGAGTGAGTGCGTGTGAAATGATTTTTTCTGAGGTTCTTTTTCTCTGCTCACAAATTGTTTTAAATATCGATTTTTCTCTGTAGTTCTCATTTTCTCGCGAAGCAGTAGTAGAAGAAACTTTAAACTAAACTATATATATATATAACTAGTATATCTTTCATTTATAACAAAAAACTTTTTTTCGACAAACAACTTCGCAAACAAATAAGAAAATCTGCGACAAAATGTTTTTCCGTCCGACCATTTCGATAATATTTTTTCGCTTTTGAAAAGCGCGTGATTATACTTTCGAAGCTCGACTTTATTTTTTGTTCGCTGCTCCGCAGCAGCAGTATGTTTGTTGCGCTTATATGCACTGTCAAAACGTAGGAAATAAGTTTTTAAGCTCTTTTTTCCACTCTATCATCTCTTCGTTGGCGTTAAAACAAACGAAAATATAAAAAACGAAAGAAAAAGCAACGCGAAAACAGAACATCAGAAGACTAGACTTAAAACAAACAGTTATAGAAAACTAGTATCTGTAGATAAAACGCATTTCATATTATTTATTGTTGCGTTCGTTTCTCGTCAAAAGCAACGCAAAAAAACAAGCCTCACTTATAAGTTATAAAACAGTGTGTAAACAATGGCACGCAAAGCCCAGTTGTGTGTGTGTGTGTGAGTGAAGTTGTTGTTTCAATAAAGCAACGCAAAAAATAATCTGTAAGATATGTGTTGTGCCAGCTATGAAAAAAGCGAACGAGAAATATTGAAACAACAAGAAAAAAATTTTTTCGTTGAAGAAGTAACTTCTTGTAGGCATCACGTAATGGCAATGACGAGAAGCGCAAAACAAAAGCGTCTCCTTCTCCTTATTCTTCGGCTGCTAATACTGCAACTACTTTTTTATATACAGTATCGACATATATACAGTATATATACTGTACTGTACTGTACTGTACTGCCGCTGATAATGTTGATGATGATATAAGAGTCAGCGGTGCGTGAGTGTGAACACGAACCTTCTTTCTATTTTATTTTATTTTATTCCCATTCTCTCTCTCTCTCTCTCTCTCTCTCTCTCTCTCTCTCTCTCTCAACTTATTCTCTCACATTCGCTCTTTTACTTATAGTTTAGGATGTTCTACACTATATGATAATAATGCTCTTATGCTCGCTCTTCTCTCGTGTTATAAATTCAATGATAGCCTTTTTCTCTCTTTCTTTCTTTCTTTCTTCGCTGATGTGTTGTATATATGATGCGAATATATTTTCTCCGTGTCTCGCATTCTGTTTCTTACTCACCGAATCTATGCGTACGCTTATATACGTTCAGTCGTTCGCATTTATATTTGTTTCTCGCGATATACTGATAATTTAATTTTTATGTCGTTGTCGTGTGTGTGTGTGTGTGTGTGTGTGTGTGTGTGTACGCGTTTCGCATCGTTTTGTACATTTCGGTGTGAGAAATCTAAACTTTCAATTAGTAAATCAAATAACTCTTTTAATATTAACATTCGTTCACGATTTCTCTGTCGGTTAAGTTCATACGCATTTTTATCGCTTTCTGTTTTGGTAATTAAATTTTTGTTAATGCAAAAAAACTGCGCGAATTCATATCTACATATTAATATACAGTATAGTATATCAGAGCAAATAAAATAAAATTTATGAATATATGGTAAATAAAAAAAATTTTATACACAGTATTAATACAATGTATATTCGTTTTATTTTTATGCCGAGCATATCCAGCAAAACATCGCAAATATATACATATTTTATACAGCGTTAACCTAATATTTATTCGCATAACATATTTAGTGGATAATGAAATAATATCGGAATGATATACGGCATTACGTGAAAGCGCATTACAAGCGACAACAACAACAAAATTACATCCAGAATAATATCATAGATAGAGTATACCTAACGTTTAGAAAATATATATTAGAGATCATATGCCATCGCTGTTTCCACTCACACGCAACACAATGTAACAGTGCATACGTTTGCATCTTATCATCTCAATCACTGCGAAGAAAAAGTGTTTTCTCCTCTCGTTTATTCGGTTTAACACTTGTTACTAATAATTTTAGGGCCAAAAAGAAGGATTTTTATGCCAATGATTTTCGATACACAATACTCGAGTAATGCATACAAATGTGTGGATCAAAGCCATCGTTTATATTATATGAACGATACTAACGATTTTCTTTCTACGCTCGGATTCTGTTTACTAAAAGTTTTTATTAATATTCTTCTGATGTTTGCTCACTGTTGACAAATACGAGTCAAATTATTCTTCCTTATTTGCCACACGACAACGTCTACAAGAGCTATAATCTGAGCGCTGATATCCATATGAATACTTATGATGCTTACCGTTAGTGGAAAAAATCAGGTCAATTCATTCTTACGAGATTGTTATGACCAATGATAAGAAAGTTTGATATCATTGATAATATACGGTTCATATAAATTGGTTTAAATTGTATTAATAGATATATAATTAAATTGTTTTTCATTTTATTTATTTTTATTTGTGAATCAAAAATTATTCTAATTTATTCGAGATTTATTCGAGATATACTGTAACAAAATAGCATAACTTCTTTAATATGCAATAAACAGTTTGTTTGAAAATATACTCTTTGAAAATTTAAAATGAAAAATGAATGCACACAAACATTCGACTATAGGAAATAGACCATACATTCTTCGCAACTACTTGTTTAGTAGATATTATTTTCAGTTTCTATATACTTTTCCACTCTAAACAAAACATCAAAATAACATGCTTTAAGAAAGACGCTGGGAATTCTCGAATAATCACTCGCTTTGATAAATATGGCAATTGTGCGTTCGCTTTTGATGCGATAACAATACTAGAATCTTAAACTAATCATATATTTTCGATACACTATATTTTTTATACCTAACAATCTGCGCCGCAAAAGTTTTTTTTGTTAAAAATTTTCCAATTTCGTAAAATAAGTTACAAGGTTTATAAAAACTATATATTATACGTATATATATACTTTTGTGTTTAACTTGTTTGCTATATATTTATTCTATTTGGTATTTTATGCGATGATTTTATCTGTGTTACGGTTTTGATTCGATTTATTTGTGTGCGAATGTGAACTACAATTTCGTGTTGTCATAAAAAATTTCAAAAACTTCTATTAACAATATCTAAAGTTTTCATAACTTGTGTCGTAAAATTTTTATTCGGTATTTGTTTCATAATAAAATTTTAACGAAACTATTTTGAATGCTTAAAATAAATTTTTTATTCATAAAATCTTATTAATTTGATTGTCATTGATTACGTATGTGTCTTATCAGAGGTTTTGAATGATTATTGATAAACATTAATATGCACTTAATTTATTTGTGTTTCGTTTTGTTTTTGAAAACTTTTCACGTTCAACAGCATAACTTATAATTTTTAATGTCTTCTAATTTTAAAATATTTAATAATTTATTTTATTTTCCAAATGCATAAATGTTTCAAAATTTAAAAATAAAGTTAATAATAGCGAACTAAAAACATAAAAAGTTTACAATTCTTTGTTTCGTGCGAACAATACTTTTGTGCGGATTATTAGTTTAAATTTTCGTCAAACATTAGTTTTCATATCCACCCAGATTTCCTACTTTAAAATCTAATTACTACTCATAATTTAATATTTTTATTTGGGAATACTGCTGATAAAATTAATTATGCTCGCGTTGTTTAATTAGTTACATATTCTTAGACAATAGATCTAACAGAGCGTACGCAACCGCTACTCAATCTTTTTCTCCGTACGAATCATTCGTACGAAATGTATGAAATTAATACTGCGCTCGCAGATTCAAATGTAATACTATATTGTATTGTATTGCGGCATTATTTTTATTTTTATTATTAGTATTATTCCCTCTTTTATGCTTCACAATAGCGAAATGTAACTCTCAATCCTCTCTCTCTTTCTCTCGCTCTCCTCTCCATTCTCTGCGTGCGTTTGTCTCTTTAATTTTGTTGACGACCTCTTCTATTCTCCTCTCATTTTAGTTTCATTCTTATTTTTCTTATTGCTCTCTCCATCTCTCTATCGGAGATGTATTTCTGGTTAAAAGAGAGCGAACACACATTAAAACATTATATGATAGAAAATTTTGTGTCCATTTTTTTCTTATAGACTTTTTTCTTTATATTATTATTATTATTATTATTACATGGTTTTTAGCTGTCTATTTTTTGTTGCTCTTCTGGCGAATCTATTCTACTATTACGACTGCTATCAGCCAACTATAACCGGCGATATAATATATACTGTAGTATAAACACTAATAGCCATTAGTGTATAGTATATCTAAAATTAAAGTACACTTCAGTACATCAATAATCAAAAGTATTTATTTCGGCGTACTGTGCGCTGAACACGCGGAGTAAACTCCGATATCGAAAAAAATAAAGTAAAAATAAGAAATGATGCGCAGCCCCGAAATTATTATATACAGTGCAACCTAGTTATTGTGACACACATTCCGGAAAATATACTGTTATTACAAATATATTGTATTCTAAGAAAACAAAACCATAAAACACTGTGTTTCGTAAACTTATATGAGAGAGTTAGACGTCGAACCAATAAAATTACATGAATAGTGTTTCGCATTCAATGTTAAAAAATAAAATATTAATGGATATTTTATCATGACGTAAATAACAATATTTGTTAACATCGTTAAATTACTTATACTAATGCGTTGTTACACTGAATATATACGTACTTGCGCTTGTGATCTAACAGTTGTTTGTCTGTGTTATACTTCTTTAATGTTTATTTATTATAGCTTGTAATAATTAATGTAGACCTGAATGACCACTTAAATTATTAAATAGTTTGGTTTGAAAATTTTGTTTGCTTGTAATATAGACTTATAAAAAATATTAATCAAATGGTAAATAATTTTTTGAATTGCCTTCTGAATTCATTAATTGACCACATATTTAATAGTTCACTGTTGTAAATGTAATTTATGTATAAAAGTTTATAGCTGTTCAAAAGGTTTTTGTCATTTCCCGTCCGATTCCATATGCAAATGTACACTATTTTTTAACAATACATTTTAGCAACGATAAAAAAATCTAAACAAATTTATTTAGAATTCAAAGAATAACGGATTATATTTCAGTTAAATTTTATGAATTTCTAAAGTACTATTTATTTTAGATAATAATGGATAAAAATATTTTTTGTTGTGACTTTTCGTTTATTTTCTGTATTATGTCTCACACAGTATATATTATGTCTGCTTTTCAAATAATCTTCCCAAATAAGAAGTAATTTTATCTTACAAAGAGACTATAATTGAATCACAAAAATACATTTATATATGTTCTCATATATTCAATGAGATATCTTTATATGGTTTATTTGCTGTATTGAAAATAAGTTTTTATATGCCCTAACATTGAAAAAAGATTAGTGTTTAGTATGTACTTATGTGTGAATACTGTACTCATCTCCACTTCACGATCTTATTTTAACTTCTCATATATTTATATAAAACTCGATATAACTCTCCAAAATAACGGAAAAATAATAAATTTCCAAAATTGTGATGATAATAATAATTAGATTAGAAAACGGGTATACGAAATATCGGGTTTGGGTCGGGTAATCGATAAATCAATGGGGTCTGGATTGAGTTTCATTTAACTAGTCAAATATCGCTTCACTAGTCTAATATTAATATTTTCACATTAAGTTTTTAAGGTTAGACTATAGTTTAAAATAATTTATTCTAATCTGTAAACATTAATATATTTAATGTAAAGTTAAAATATATTTTTTTCGGCAAAAATATTATTTAATAAGATTACCACAAAAAGATTTTCTTTAAGTTTTATATATTTTTTCTTTAATCATATTTATATTCATACGCACGCAAAAAGATTTTATAATAAAAAAAGTACATTCTCCAGTAAAAACAAAATATACATAAAATCTATTTATAGTCAATTATGGTGATTACTACAAGCTATAGTCTAACACGAGTTTCGCAAAAGTTTTACTATTAAATTACTAACAGCGGAGTGAGTTCTGAACAGAAAAAAGAGTTATGCAAAAAAATGCACGCAAAGAATCGGAGAGTCAGTCGTAAGTCTTACGACTTGGAAAGAGTTAGAAGTTATCTTTCAATCAAACCGTAAGGAAATCTCTTTGAATAAAAAGAAGATAACGGGAAAACAAATCGCGAAACTAAAGAAACGCGAAAACTAATAATGAATTTAGAAAAAGATAGGGAGAGAGTGAGAGATAGGAGATCGAGAAACGATGTGATGCCCAATTCGGTTGATTTATTTGTCCAAATTAGTATAGATCTGAACGAATGAATTTAATTAAACGAATCAGTTTTACTGTGTGTTGTATTTATATATAACGCCATTTAAACACCGAATTCCCCCCTGTTATTAGCAACGCTACTGTTAGCAGACTATGTTTGGTGAATGTATGTGTATGTGTGCGCCAAATACACATAAACACACACACAATTGATAAATGAAGTTTCGATGCAACAGAATTCCGTGCCATATATAAAGTTTGCTGCAACACTACTGCAACTTCGCAAAAACAATTCACTGACAAAAGAGGAAACTTATGGCGCGTTCACTGTAAGAGATAAGAGAGTGCGAGCGAGCGAAGTGTAGAGCAAGAAAAAATTGCTAGTAATTTTGGCTTCTCATTAACGAGTAAAGAACTTTCGGTGGAACGACAGTAAAAGTTACTGCTAAGTTGGTTCAGTGTTTTAATTATATAAGACTGGGTTTTTGGGGATATAATAAGCTTACGTTTGTTATATAATAACATAGAAATACACCGAAGATTTTAATTGCAAATAAAATTAGTTAACTTTTGCTTATAAATTTTTTTTTGCTTTTTTCCCAGTCATGCTATAAGTTTTTTGTTTTTGTTAGAGCAAAGCTTTTTTAAATACTTCTTATTAATTAATTAATGATTAATCTAATGATTTTAGATTTTGCTTTCCCTGTAGTAATTATTTTTGAATTAATGCGCGCCGAAAATATTTTTGTTGAGTAACTAATATTAAACTTCGTCAAACTTTCTTTCTCTGGTGATTAAGCATATTTATTTGGATTCGGAATCTGTAGCTTTAAAATCTGCGAATAAGTAAAACCACTATTATGTTAATATTCCGATTCATTTTCAAGATTTTTGCATATTTTTATGCTTAAAATAAAAGAAACATTAGCTTAATATATCGTTTATTTTTATTTATTTTTTTTGTTTTAGACTGAAATTCTTGTTTCAATATTTCTATAACAACCGCGAAATAAATGAAACTCTTATTTCACTTTATTTCTATGATTTAACTGTCGTCTCGTTTTTTAAATATAAAGACACTAATGATTCGATAAGTCTGAATGTGAATTAAATTAATGCAAACTAAATCTGCCTAATTTTACGAATACACGCAAAACACTACATAGAATTCAATTATTTATTATTTTATGTTTAGAAATTTCACTTCAAAAAGTAAAAAAATAATAATTTTCCTTTCATATTAAACATTCGTATGGAAATTTTTTCAATTACTCGATCGCGTATTGAGCTAATACTTTATAAGTTTTCATACGGTACATATATTTATCTATTGTTTAAAAAATCACGCAATCATAAATCTACAATTATTTTATCATTAGATGAAAAAAATTGTCTGAAATCTCTCGTCGATATTAATAACTCTCTCTCACTTTCTCTAACACATACATACACAATACGGTTTCCTCCCAACACTCCTTTGCTGCTGTAGTCAACTAATAAATCAACTTTCAATTGAATTAATGAGCGCTAATATCTTGCTCTCAATCATCCATTGAAACATCCATTAAAAGCAACTTTTATAATACTAGTTTAATACAAGTGCGAGAGAGAGAGAGAGAGAGAGAGAGAGAGAGAGAGAGGGGAGTCATAGACGGTTAAGCTATTAATGTGTAGTGTTTATGTCAGTCAGGAAAGTGCCATTTCGGGCGACACTTTCAAAACGGTTTCAATGAGTGTTATGCTGCGAGTTGTCTGATGCGCGAGAAAAATATCAAACAGATAATACAATATCGGAAACTTTTTACAGATATAAAGTGCTATTCAATTAGATTTGTCAAACAACACAGTGCGAGAAAAAAAATAAAATACTATATTGATAGCGCATAAATAAATGATATCTTTATATATGAGTGTTGCGCTCGAAGAGATGCGATGTAATATTTTTTTTGTTCCTTCACCTTAAGAATACGGCAAATATAAATTATTTATGCTCTTTCATATCAGATAAAAGCGTTACGGAATATCGCGTATATATTTTTAATGTGACTTAATATTTGTTTTCCTGTCAAATGTAAAGTCTGCTGAGTATGTGTGCGTTCAATACGAACGGTTTTTAAAATGATATTTGCTTTATTGTTCGGAATCTTGTTATTATTAATGAGAGTGTTTTTTGAGATATTACTTACATTTGTTTAATATGAAAAGAATTTCGCAAAAAAATCGCTGCGTTTAATGTTTATGAAATGCATTTGCATTATGTTATTAAAAAAACTTTTTCGCTCAAAAATTTATTAAAGAAAATGAATGCATACATTCATATTTACATGATTTTTAATTTGTTTTGACAAATAGCGTTATACCGCATGAAATATCAGCCGTTAGATATAAATATATACGTATTTAGTCTTTTAAAGCTGATATTATCCTAATTTATGCATTAATAAATGTAAATATAAATTTTTTATAATAGTTTATCGCTATATTATTTGCAAAACGTTTTTCGGTTAAAACCTTTTAAAACGGGTTTCTTTAATTTAAAATTAGATAAATTAGATAAATTAAAAATTTCCAATACAATTAATATAAGCCAACAAATGTATATTTTCCATTAAAATTTATAAATTACTAAAATGAACCACTTTTTCATTTATGATCGATTCATTATATCTCCGCATCTATTCCTAGTTATTAATTATTAAGACATTGTTGATAAACAACGCGCTAAATTTTTTACGGAAGATGTTAGCAAAGCGTACTTAATATTATAAATATATATATTTAATAAGAAATATATATATATATGAATCTAACAGATATCTTAAGTACGATAGAGATATCGCATTATCATCATTCAGCCCAGAATCTAAAACTAGGTTACAGTGTATATCGTATATATATTTGGAGCCCTATTTTACGCGGCGAATGATAGCCGTAATAACTCAATCCCGTGATGTCTCGTATATCTGCGCCGAAACATAATATAAATACTATTATTATACTTCTGATTTATAATTCAATAAAAATTTTCCTTTTTTGACAACAATACTAACTGTCAATTTAATAAATATATACTGTATCATAACGAAAATTGCTGTGCGATGTGCGCTCCGTTTTATGCCGACCGTTCGATCTCATCCCTATAACGACCAAAATGAACCCGAACTGCCTAACTCTTTACGATGTGGTGATTCGCACTGTATATATATGTTATGTTATGTAATGTGTGTGCACTGTATGTGTTTGCGAGCGCGCTCTCGATTGCGATTGCGATCGAAATGTGTGCCCGATTTTCATTTTCCCAGTAGTAGTCGAACGGCAGTTGCAGAACAGCACAGCAGAGACTTACTTCGCTTCTAATGCGTTATCCATCAGTAGTTCTTTGAACGCTGAGAAGAATCAGTGCTCGTTTTTGTGTGCGTGTCTATGTGTGTATACACTACTTCTTCACTCCGCCAGCGAAACATTATATTCTGTATTGGATTGTGTCTTAAAGAAGTTCTCTCCATTCAAGCGCTCCTTTATATGACTTATATTTATTGTGATCCTTCGTCATAGAGTGGGAGAGAAGATATTCGCTGTGTCTCTCCTCTCTAACTCAGTGCACTCTATTTTACTGGTGGTATTTTTATTGTTCCTTCGATAACTTTTTCGGAATTTTTTTCGTCTCACAAAAGCCGCGTTTGGTGTGCACTCATTGAGAAGCGCTCAGTGTGTGTGCGTTGTTGTGTTTATATAAGAGTTTTCGTGAGAAGAAAAGTTCGCAACGATTTTAACGCGTCGACTGATCATATTATTCGCGTTTTTATTGTCATTATAGATAGATATATATTTTATTAACCACTGGTTGATCTTTTATCTTCTGAACTTCAATAACCGTTTTTTCTTTTATTTTTTGCGCCGCAACTCCTATTGTGAGCTACGATTAAATATAAAATACTTCTTTTCCACTGTATATGTATATATATATTGCTATTGAGAGTACAATAGCTTAGTGTTGAAAGGAGTGTTTCGTTTGAACAATTAATTGTAATTCTAATGCGTCGCAGTTTCGTGTGTTTCGTACTTTTTTCTCTTTCGCTTTCTTTTCGCTCACTCTTTGCCCAATTATAATATTAGTGCGCGAATAATAGAAAGAGTAAACTATTATTAAAAGAAATTCTTTTGTGTAGAGATTTCTTTCTCTCTTTCTCTCTCTTTCGACTGTATTTTTATTTTGTGCACAGACTTGACGTAAAGTTAAATATTCGTCAGCTTTTCAAACGAAAACTCATATTAAACCGAATAATATATTTTGTGCCGCAATCGAAACGAATCGTTGATTTGATAGGTTTGTTAAAACTTAAAATTATTATATTCTCGTTTCAATCAATTTCGATGGGAATTTGAGTGGAAATTAGTGTTTATATTTGAGTCGAAATAACAATCATTTTATCGGTTTATAATAACGTTTTCATTTGACAGCTAAAAGTGTGTGTTTAGTGTAAAATAATAATAGAAAAACTGTTTTCCACGTTTTTTTTTTGATAAAGAGTGTGATTACTTCCTGCGAGAGTTAAAATTATTCAGTTCACAACGAGAGAAAAAAAATCATACGATTCAAGAAAATTGTTGTGTGATTTTTCATTCGAAAATACGTACACACATACGCATACTATAATAAGGATCTTAAATATATCTTTCGACTATGTGTTAAGAGTAAAGAATTTCCGTTTTAGAAATGCGCTTCACTTCCTCTGTGACCTGAAAAAAAATTCGCGCAAAGAATAAGTTAACGTCGCATTTAGTCCCGCTCTTTCTCCATCGTCTTCACCAATAACTCTATAAATACATGATTCATCAGTTTTACGGCAAATCAAAACTAAAGCGCTAATTATTTCGGGTTTTTATGCTGATTTTATTATTTAAAAATTATCAGCAGAGATGTCAGTGATAACACGATTATTGAGGCCACCAGTGTGTCTGGTATTAATAATACGCACCGCAATCATATTCGCCGTTTTTCTGGGTAGTAATGGTAACACCGATGATATATCTTCGACAACACTCAGCAGTACTAATCAAAGTGTTGCCTCGCTTTCGCTCATTTATTTAGCGCCAGACAGCGATACCTATGGTAAGAGTAAAAGTAAATCGTTGTAATGAAAGATGGCTTATGTTTGCTTAAGCCAACGTCGATCGAGTTTAGGATTAATGGCTAAGATCCTGCTTGTCTTAATTGAGTTTTAGATATATACGCCTTACTTATACTTTGTTATATGGTTAGTGTAGACAGGTTTGAAAAGTTCATTGGAATTTTTACTATTATTTTCTTACTGATTATTCATAAGATTATATTACTTTCTAATTTATTGCACGGTTTCATTCATTATATCGTAACAATTATATTTAATTATCGGCGCAAATCTTTTAACGTAATTAAAATATTTTTTAAGGGTTGAAACATTTCTGTGAAAACGCATAGAAAAATTAAACCTTTAGACAAACAGCGATAACTAATTATCAGTTCTGACTGCATTGATAGAAATCTTGTATTTTTTCCGACTATGCGTGCACTTTATTATGACAGGGTTTTAATGCACCGGTTATTGTATGACATTTATCTATTTGATTGTTGACTAAATCCAAACCCACTTCCATTGTGTGTCAGCAAGTTTGCCGTGACATTAATTAAGGCGCAAATCTTTTCCAATGACTACTTTTTGACAGTATTTGCGCAATAATTATAATAAGTCTCGCGATAAGACAGCGCCTGTAATAATTTTTTTTGTTGGCTGCTTCTGACGTATTCGCTGATTAAAAATACTACACATTTGTGCCAAAACTAAAATAATGTATATTTGTTGCTATCAATAATATATGGGAAAAGATTGCCGTATGTGTACTGTATTATCAAAGTTTTTTCTGTTATTTTTTATCGTTTGGTATCGGATTTTATCTTCTTTTATTCAAACAGATTTTCCATATTGATATGTATTTTTGTATTTCTACTTTAAAAGAAGAATAGTTGAAAAGATACTATTGATTAAAATTTTTGTATTTTCAAATTGCAAACATTTTTTGACGTTAATATCAAGTCAGAAAATAGTCGTAAAATTAACGTGTCTTTTTATACAGTGATAATAACTAAAATCGATTTCATTTTAGACATTTGTGTTTTTATCCAAACGCTTTGCAAATATAAATGCGCTCAAAATTTAAAACTCAATTATTATCATAAAACGGTATTTGTTAACTTCTAACTTCACTATAATTAACGCTTAATAAATAACTCTCTTTGTAATAACTCTCTTCCACTCGCTCTCTCGCACACAACACACTATTTCATAGTATTTTAATTTATCGCCGCTATTATAGTTTTCGTGAACCCGTGTTGCAGTAATGGCCAGTCATTACAGTCATTACGCGTTATATGTGCGAGAGATAGAACTACTTAAATGAGTTTTGTCGTTCACACAAACGCATATCTAATGTCAATTTCTTTAATGAATCGGCGTTTTATGTATAATACTGTGTATATACTGTATAAAACACTGCTTATATATATACATATTTACCGCCATTTAGCTCTCTCTCTCTCTCCTCCGACTCTCTCAATATATATATGGTTTATGTTATCCATTAATAGAGAGCTACTCTTTCAAACCAATTAGTCGTTATTATGCTCTTTTGAAAATTTTATCTTTATTTCAATTACGCTAAAGCAGTATTAAATTTTCTCATTAAAACCGGGTAATAATAAAGTGAGCGAAAAATTCTTTTATGCATTAATCGCCCAAAACTGAAGGGAAAACATTAATTTGGCTAAAATAATAACACGAGTTTTAAAGCGAAATAAAGGAACTAAAAAAGGTCTCGTAATAATCATAATAAAAATAAATGCTAACCATATTATACATGTAAAGAGCATATTAAGACCAATTTGTATGTAAAGTTTCTTTTGTTTTCATTGCCCTAGTTTTGCTCTATTATTATTACCGACAACTGAGTTATACGTTTGTTTTGGAAAATAATCCCGAAATTCCGTACTTATGTTTTAATTTTTAACCATAAATGTAATTTGTAAATGCAGATCCTATTATAATTCGGGCAATTATGCAAACGAATTACTAATTAACAAATGATTTCGAAATATTTTCCATAAATTTTATTGTCCGTCTAATTTCTAAAATGGAAATTAGTGTTTAAACTTTGTTTTGTTGTTGTTATTGTTGTCGTTATACAGTAACCCAATTTTTAAATCGCTTTAAATTTTACGAAATGTCAAACGCACTTATTATAATAATAATGCTGCACAAAATTGTGGAAATTCTTATGTGATGTAAAAATATGAAGTCAAATATTTACTTGCAATAAAAAATGCAGGAAAATAAAACGAATTTTGTATTATTATTCAGCAAAAACGAAACAATTTTTATTCCCGATTCTTATACTGAGTCTCTTATGTGTATAGTATGGAAGTTAAATAAAATACAAAATAAAATGCGTAGGCATTATAAAGTTAATAATTTCCATTTGAAATTGTTTTTTATAGTTTTATTAAATTTAAAAATAATCGGTTTTTAAATACATTTGTTCAATAAACATGCATTATTTAAATTAGTATAAGAGATGTTAATATAATTTATCAGAATTTCGTTAAAAATTTTGGACACTAAATTATTACCAGATATTAAATAACAATAATCAAGAGACAAGAGATAAATAATGTTTCAAAATTTAGTAGAAACTGATAAACAATTTCAAAGAATAACCCAAAACAATCCGTATATGCAAAACAAAAATTGATTTATTTTGATAACGATAAACACGATAAAACCAAAAACGTATGGAAACATTTTACAAGTTTCGAATGAAAAACAAAAATTTTACGGACGCTTAGTTTTCGTTTTATTTTATTTTTGCTATAAATTAATCGCTCGCTAAATGATAAATCTTTTATGTTTATTTATAACCAAAAATCGTTAATTTGATAGACGAAAATTAATGGTAAATCGATATAAATTGCTTTTACAAGAAAAATAAAATTATGCAAAAGCATATTTTTGTTTTAATGTGTTAAAATTTCGTAACGATTCGTTTAGAAAACTAAATTAAAATGGATGTGCGATAATTAAAATTGATATAATGCGTAGGTTTTCGCTTATGTTTATTTAGAAAATTTATTTCTTAATAAAAATAAAGGATAAGATATGGCTTGTTTACAAATCTGGAAAATTTCAGTTTGCTTGACATTTAGCCAGAAAAAATATTTTCGAAATTTATAAATTTTAAGATAAATAATCCAATTAATTACTAAATAATTTAAATTCGACTTTAAAAATCCAATACGATAAACAAATTTTAGACAATCGTTGACTATTGAAACTCTAATAATTTTAATCGATTTTGTATTGAATTGTCAAATAACCTAAAAATAATTTTAGGGAATTTTTTTCGTTGTATTATATCAAGAATATATTAAACAGAAAAATACTTTCACCGAAAAAAATGGTTTCATACATGTCTATAACCGTTTTGTTTATAGATTTATCAATATTCCTGTTCTTTCGAATACATATGATAAAAAAACAAACCATATTTTAAAATTTATCGTTCAATAAAACTATATTTTAATTACTGATACCATAGTAGTTGGAAATTTCAAAATTTTATGTCTGGCTAAACAAATTAAGTTTAGAAATTAATAATTCATATAATTATCCGGCAAAATGTTTTAAAACTAATCAATTATCAATTAAAGATATTTTCAATCTTAATTAAATTTGTCTCGTCGTTTCCGTCCATAATCGATACCTTAATTATACGACATCTAAGTCGACACATAAGCGTAAACACAGATAAACTCGCAGAAAAGGATTAATTACAACCATAAGAAATGTTCATTCCTCTTCGGAAAAGGGAATTGATTTGACATCAAACATCATTTTCTACGTAAATTTAATGTGTCGGAAAAGCTGTGATATGAATCTCTCTCCGTTCTCTCTCATCAGTGCATTCTACTCTCGCTGCCCATCAATATCTATAGATTTCCTTTTTGTTCCTATAAATTTTATTGTGAAATCCTAGACTTACTGCACAGCACATACGTAAGCGTAGGAACAGTTATAATATGTTGCATATAATAATTCCTAATTCCAGTGATAAATGAAAGAATCGATTGTGACATATAAATATGAGCGCCTTAGAGGCATGTCTTACATAAATTTGTTTCTTTGAAACTTTTAGTTGGAATTTTGTGCATAAACTTGTTTTTATGGAATACGCTCTATCTTTGGTATTTCATTATAAAAAATTTATATTTTTTTATAAGAACCCATTTAGTGTACGACTGTATCGGAATTTAAATAAGTTTTGATTTATTGAAATTAAACGTTAAGTTATTTTGCACAGAAAACAAACTCTATTGTACTATAATAATAAATAACAGTTCAGTTTAAATAAATGAAAACACGTGTTGTTTCACAGTTTGAATGATAATATATTTCTCCAACTGTTGTTCAAATTTATGTACGAAGCAATTTCAGTGAGTCATTGATTAATAGTTAGCGATTGGAATTGTTTTCCCAGTTTAACCATTTCTATTGTTTAAACAAATTTTCTGCAATAATCGTTGCACTCATAGTTATTGAAAATTGTCGTAAATTATTCAGGTTTTATCTGTACTATTGTTAAAAGTTTATCATGAAACGAAAATAAATGTAATAAATGTTTGAACTGTTGTTTTAACAATACGTGATTTGAAAATAAGTCGAAAATTTTTACGGGCAACGATTACCGTGAAAATAAAAACCCTTTAACCATTAAAAACGAAATTGAGCTGTTTATATGATAATAACATATACTGAGAGAGACTGAGTTGAGTTGATTATATCGAAGGTATACGGTATTATACGCACTATTAATGATTCGTGTTTAAGAATAGTGTGTCTGTGCTGCTGCTTATCCGATCGCTTTCTTTTCATAAATAAAGCATTTTTATTACAAGATTTTCTGATGATATCGCGTAGTCGTAGGGTTTCTTTTTTCGGTGCGTGTATCGTAAAGCAACCATAGTTTAAAAGCTAACCGAAATGAGAAACACTGATTTTTTTGTTGTTTGTTAAAACCTGATCGCCGGAAAACATTAAGTAAATGAGATTTTTCGCAGCGAATCAATTAGATAGCGCTGCGGCGTTTGGTTGCGATCTTTTATATTTTCGGTGCGCAAACAAGTCACTGTATAAATGGTGAGATAAGAACGCGGAATGTTTACAGAAACGATGTTTATTAAAATTTATACAATTTTTTTGTGGCGCGATATTGCGAGATAAAATTATCAATTTATATGTAAATTGATTGAAATTGACAAATAATGAAGTTAACCCTAGGGTTAGGCTGTGTTTGATAATATTATGGAATTTAAAGTTGCAAAATAAATTGGATTTATTAGATTTTTTTAAGTTTGCACAATTTTTCCATGAAATCATTATTTCAGTTTTTATTTTTAAAAAAGCAAAGTTAATCCATAAAATTGTAGTTTAATTTTTGTTGGAAATTGATAAAAGTGTAGCAAAACTTTTATAGAAATTCATTTGACAAGAGAATCTATTTTAATCTGTTTTGGCCAGAAGTTCGACATTAATCATTTTTTTTAATTATTAAAGTTTTGACTTAGTAATTTACTAAATAAGTTTTATTTATTTAATTAAATAGGTTAAAATTATGTGACTACATTTATACATTGTGTTTTTGCAAATCAATGAACTTTATCAGAATTCAACTTTAGTGAACTCGTTTGCGGTCAAACAATTTTTTTTGTATTTGCTTAAATGCATTAAAATACTTCACATTTTTATTTGTTATTATACTGGAATATCTGATAAAAAATGTCTTTGATTTTCCATAAACAAAATCATATTATTCCGCACACAACTATATTTACATCACCAAACAAACCGTTATATATGCAAACAACAAAAAACTTTATTTAAAAAATTGGCTAAACATCTATCATATGCACGGTTTAAATCCTCCTCTTTCAGGTTACGGAATATGGCTAGAAGTAGATCCCCAGACCTATTAATCATATAAACGGGCGGTAATCGTAATATAACAAAACAAAAAACGAAATTCCAGTTTTGAAACTCGGAATTCAAAAGTTATAGCGAAAAATAAGTGGCAAATCAAATCTGCGAAACGCAAAGAACGGTTTCAGTTCGAGTTAGAAAAGCGAGAGAAACTTTATGAAACTCGCATATATTAAAGCGTAACCTCTTTTATTTTACGACGACTTATAAGTTAAACTTATCTTCTTTTCTACGTTTTTTTTTCTACGGTGCTTTGAATGTGTTTTCTTCGTCTTTTATCTTTTCCAACACAATGCCATTTGTGAATGGATATCGCATCGCAGCGTATTTCTCTTCGCGGCGTAATATATCGCAACGCATTTGCATTTGTAAGCCAAAGAATAACTCACGAAAATCTCGAGAAGAGAAACAGCGAAAAAATTTCATATCTCCAGAAAAAAAAGTACAATAAAACTTATTTAATAACGTAGATATATGGATACGAATTTTTTATTAATATCGTGTACTTATCGCGAATCGGTAAAAATTTTCAATATACTATTAACTTCGAAAGAGTGTCTAAACTTTATATATATATCGAAATTTACTCTTAATTTATGTTTTTATGAAAATATTCTGTAAGCTATTTTTATTTTAATCAATATTCGTCGCATTATGGAAGCGTATAGTGAACTCTCGGCGCTTTAATCGTTATAATGAATTTAATAAATGGCAACAGTTGTATATAAAGATCTCAGGAATACAAACTCTCGAAACAAAAATCTTTATGAAAAGAAAAG
>JAQGAW010000025.1:0-57960 GCA_034698025.1 Phthiracarus crinitus
AGATTAATATATTAACTTCTTTTAAGTTTAAATAATTAATTAAAAGTAGTTTTATTTTCCCGCTTTTTCCCGGATTTTGCATTTTATAGAAATAATCCCGGATAAGCACAAATATTCAAAAAGTTCCCGTTTTCTCTATATTTAGCAACAAATTTATAAGTAAAAGCACAAAAAGCTTTCTAATAGTCTTAAAAATTGTTTAAAAGTATGAAATTAGTACATTAATTAAGGTTCTAAGAAAATAGCTCCAAAACTATTAACATTTTATATAGTGAATGCATATTTCAGAAATTTCTTTAGTTTGATAAATATTTTGTTCATGAAATGTAGAAATATATTTTTTTAAAAAAATTATTTTCAAAAAAAATAATATTTCCCGGAACAATTCCCGTTTTTAATAAATTTTTGTTCCCGGTTCCCTCCCGTTTTCATCACTTTTTAGTCCCGGAAAATCCGCCCTTTAATTATGTCTATTTAATGAAAAATTTTGTATGAGCTAAAAAATATACTTAAGACCAGATTTAGTCATATAATCGTTCAGTTTGGTGATGCGCTAGTTTTGTGTTTTTATATTTAGAGACAAAACTATTGTATTATGACGGAAACACATGAGCTTAATATCTAAATAGTTAACATACAAACAAAAATCATATAATTAATAGCTTACTTGTTGTTACATAACTTGAAGGAAAACTAAGCTTATCTTTTTCAGCATAAATGGTTAGTCAATACATTTCATACGTTTTAACAATTAAACTCATATTGTCGTAGTGCTTGATAGGCGATACAGATGTCCAAAAGTTAATCGGATCCGGATTCAAGTAGTTTGAGGTCCAGTCCCGAGTCCAAAGTATTCAAAGAGGTCTGAGTCCAAATGTAAGTATCATAAGTCCGAGTACAGGCCTGGGTTTTCATTCTCGGATCGGACCTCTCTTTTCTATAAAATATATACGTTTTCAATCTTAAATGACTTAAAACAATATTTAAAAATATTTTACAACACAATTGTTAGAGTTTTATTATTCAATAGAAAAAATATGCTTATGGAGGAATTACTGGTATTATACTGTATATTATAAGTTTTATATAGCATAAAAATGAATTTCTATGTATTCAATAGTCCAATATTCGGGTCCGAGTCTTTGAGAAATACCTGAAAGACATTGACCTGGACATCTTTAATAGGCGATATTCAGACCACTAGAATAAACCATAGCTTTGGTAATCATGCCTAAATATAAATTGTTAAATGGCTCTCTAATACAACTCACAATATAGGTAAATTTACGTTTTGTTATAGATGGACAGGTCCGGGTCCTTGAGGTTCCTAAAGAAAACTCGGACCTGAACCTGGGACCTTAAAACCATTTTGGGACCTGAACCTGAATTTTTTTCAAGGACTCGGACCAGTTCCGAGTCCTAACGACGGGAACTCGAACCTTGACTCAGGACCTAATTTAGAACAATATTTATATAAAATAGTTCAATTTTAATTATAACATTTATTATTAATGTTTATTTATTTATAACAATATATCTAGCTTCTTCCTATTTTTATAATTAAAGTTTATCATAAATAAGTTATCTAAAAACATTAATTTTAAGATACTTATTTGAGTTCAAATACGTAATATTTTTATTAATTTTGGTCCCAGGTCCAAACTCTTTAGGGCTCAGACTTGAACCTTTTAGGACCAGGACTCAAATATGCTGAACCAGAACCCGGACTTATTGAGTTTTTAAGGACCTGAACTCGAACCTGAACCCATAAAGACCCGGCGCGCCTTAAGTCCTTTAAGTCCTAAGGCGCGCTTTTGTCCATCTATACGTTTTGTAATTCGTTTCTAAGCGACTCATTATTTTGGCATAAACTGAATAACATTGACCAGTAATATGTTATAATTAAGCATGATTATCACAGCTATTGAATATACAACCTATGCGATAATGTATGTATCAAAGCTTTTTTGTTTTTATTTGATTTGCATTGTCAACTCAGTCTCTTAAATATGTTTTGTGAAGATTACTTATCACAACCATTCAACCATTAAATTAAAAATCGTTTAAGCTTTGTATTTATAATTTAACGAACTTTAGGCAAAACATAATAATTTTTATGAAAAATTAAAATTTACTTTACTTGAATTTTGTTATCACGCATTAACAGTTCATTAAGAAAAATTAAAATTAATGCTTTTGTTTTTAGAAAGTATTTTAATTTAAATTTCATTATAACTAGAGATTTAATAAGTAGCAACAAATGTATAAGAAACTAGCGCTATAAATAGCTTCAAAAAGTTAAGAAAATAACATTAAGTATAGCATTTATTTTTTAAACCAATGACAATATTAATGAAAATACCAAAATTTGTAACTATTGAATTTTTATTTTTACTGGTTTCTCAATAAAGCAAAGAAAGAACTCAGAACATTTGTAAATCTTGATGAAATGAGGAAAAAAATTTGACATTTTTTCAAATTAATTTCAATGGTTTATAAGATTTTAAAAAAAATTTTATGAGGGGTTCATAAAACATTAGATTTAAACGATAATTATTTTGGATTATGAATAAACGGCAACTAAATTAGTAAAATAGCATTTATAGCGGCAATCATTAAAAATAGCAAAAATAGGATTTATAAATGGATTTAAAACGACCCATCATTATGTAAATCGAGTTTGTATTGCAATTATATTCTTCTTTTTGGATATCTAATAATAACTTATATCCGTTAGAATATAAGTCGATATTATATTAGACGTTATTTGTGTAATGTGTTAACAACTTAAATCGAGTCACTCTTACGTTAAATGTAAATGTATGTGTGTGTGTATGGTGTGAGTGCCAGTGACTGTCTATTTAATAATATAATAGTGAAATAGTAATCATATAACATATATTTATTATACAGTACAGTATAGTGACTATAGTGTATTATTGCGCTGCGAATCGGCATTAAAAATGGCTGAAACTAATGATGACAGCATTACTGAACTGAAGCAAAACACCAAATTAATTAGTATTATCATCAAAACCGCTAAAGAGAAGGAAGCCATAGAAGTGGAGGAAAACTCATCGGTCAAAGAGGTATTACCATCTAATATAATGTAATACAATCACTATTTTGTGGTTATGGTTATACTCATTTGATTTATATTGGTTTGTCGTCCGATAATTCGATTTCAAATTAATAAATATGTGATCATATATGATATCGTATGCAATATAGTTATCAATTATAATAACATCGATGCCGTATAAAACATATCAATATATTCCAATATTTCCTTTTAAATGACGAAATAATCTGTTGAAACGTTGCGTTAATATATTGAAAGTTTGTTTCATAAAGTAATGCTAACAATGAATTTACTTTTGTTTGTTTAGCTTAAGGAAATTGTAGCAAAAAAATTCAATACAGATTTTGATCAAATATGTCTTATTTTCGCTGGAAAAATATTAAAAGATCACGAATCACTTGACACTCATAGTAAGTGTTTTTTTAATATCGAAAATAATAGTTTAGTAATTCTGTTACTGTTTATTTTTGGTTCAATACTTATAAATCTATAACTTATTCTGTATAGAAATCAAAGATGGATTAACCGTTCATTTGGTGATACGATCGGGAAATAAGGTATTGTGTACTCATTTATAGTATGACAGCAGCATTATTAATGAATTGAATTGTTTAAAAGCCTCCGGACTCGTCATCTTCGCAACAAACATCTGCACAACAATCGGCACAAAATTCATCATCAGATTCAACCAATTTGGGAGCAAATGCTTTTGGTTTGGGCTCTTATGGTGGTCTTCAAGGTTTATCAAACCTCGGATTAGGAAACAATTTTGCGGAAATGCAGCAAAGAATGCAGAGAGAGGTAAATCGCGTATAAATTACCAAATATTAGAAAATAATATTTATTAATTTAATATTTAAGATGATGTCAAACCCAGAAGTGTTGAGACAAATGATGGACAATCCAATAGTACAGCAGTTGATGTCGAATCCAGACTATGTTCGCACTTTATTAACTAGTAATCCGCAAATGCAGACATTAATGGAAAGAAATCCGGAAATAAGTCATATGTTGAATAATCCAGAACTGCTGCGACAAACGATGGAAATGGTTAGAAATCCATCGATGCTTCAGGAACTGATGCGAACTCAAGACAGAGCGTTGAGTAATCTTGAAAGCATTCCAGGAGGATATAACGCATTGCGTAGAATGTACACTGAATTACAAGAACCAATGCTTAACGCGGCTCAGGAACAGTTCGGTAATAACCCATTTGCTGCGCTCGCGAATAACCAAACGAATGACAATAATACTGCCGGCGGTGCGCAACAAACTCGCATTGAAAACCGAGATCCGCTGCCCAACCCATGGGCTCCGCGCTCTACTTCTGCCGCGAACACTACGGATACTACAACTAGTGCTACCACTGCGTCACCGGGTTCTGTGTTTGGTTCTCCAGGAATGCAGAGTTTAATGCAGCAATTGGCGGAAAATCCTCAATTAATGCAAAATACGTTAAGTGCTCCATACATGCAGGGCATGATGCAGGTATGCTTACCACAAACTAGTGTTTGTTTACATGCATTTTATTCTCGATTATATAATTGTTTTTAAATTTGTGCAGACTTTGTCATCAAATCCAGAACTTGCGCAACAGCTTATCGCTAATAATCCGTTTTTCTCTGGTAATCCCGAAATGCAAGAACAAATGCGAAATATGTTGCCCACAATGATGCAACAAATGCAAAATCCTGACATGCAAACTATTCTTACGAATCCTCAAGCTATTCAGGTTAGTTATCAATATCATTACTATTAACATTATATTAATTTATATTTCTATAAAAAGAGTGTTTTGAAATTTTCGTTATTTGTTAATTAACGCGTATTATTGAATCGATAGTATAAGAAAATTTTAAGCTTAAGTTTAGAAATGATGTTGTGATTAATATACATATGATAATGTACAGTATATTAAATTAAATTACACCGATAATTATTTTAAAATAATGTTAACGGTAATAATGTTTTAAACATTTATTTTTGTTAATTGTCTGTAAGTTTATACTCGTATTGCTATGAGTTAGGGATAATTAAATCATAAATCGCGTAAAATTCGGAAAATTATGTTTACTAAGCTTATAAAAATAGTGTAAGCTTAACCTCATTTACTCATGTACAGTGCATTGACTAAATGTGTGTTATATATTTACTAATTACTCGTTTTTACTGGAACTGACAATTTATAAATATTATTTTCTCTAAATTGATTATACAGTATAATGTTAATTATTCATATTACTATGAATATAATGATTTGATTTGACAGGCAATGATGCAGATACAACAAGGTATGGAACAGCTTCAACGCGTTGCTCCCAACGTTTTCGGAATGTATGTCCTAAAACCGATTTAATAATTTATAAATGATTGACTGATAAAATGAAATTTGTTTGAATAGTATTCCAAATCCAGTGAACACTGCTTCTCAACCGCAATCAAATACGAATACAAACACTTCTACGACCACAACAACCAGCAATTCAGCGGTAAACGCGGCCGCACTTTCGCAAATGATGGCCCAAATGTTTTCGTCGCCATCACCGCAGTCACCACCGGAAGAGAGGTATCGAAGCCAATTGGAACAATTAGCTGCTATGGGTTTCATGAATAGAGAGGCGAATCTACAAGCTTTAATCGCGACGTTTGGTGACGTAAACGCTGCTGTAGAACGACTACTTCAAACTCAGCAGTAATCAAATTCGTTTATTTAGTAAAAATTTATATTATAAATATGTAAAACATTTAATTTACTGCGTTTTAAACTGTTTTTTAATTTTTTTTGTTTGGGATTCTTTTTTTAAAAAAAACTATATATATTTTCCAATTTTTTTCTCAGCAATTATATTGCAGTAAAAATCAATAGTTTATATTTACAACAATAATAACATTTTTAACACACAGTGCATAATTTTTATTTAATTTCCAATGTATGAACAGTTTATTACTTTCTGAAAAATGTTTTAACTGCAATAGAAAATCAAATATTTCAGCCGAACTTTTTAAAATATACCAATATTTCCGATCCATAAATATATTAGTCAAATACGTAAGGAATATTTTATGTCATCTTTAAATGGATAGTGGTTTAATATTAATATATTGTGACTTTATATTAACGTTAAAACTTATAAAACCTGTTAATTAAATGACTACAAATTTTTATCATACAATTATAATTTATGTTTTATTGTGTTATAAATATGAAAAACTTGCAAAAAATTGCGCACTTAAGTTATTATTAATATATATTAAGAATATTTTAAAAACAATTTTTTAGGTAAAAGTTTGACCAAATGATTCCTATTATGAAATTAAGCTCAATTGACATCGCATTGATTGTACGCTATTTCATAGTTGTTTTCTTTTCTTATTAGGCGTTAATACAATATAATAAATAATGAGTACAGTTAAAAGTGTTTTGTTTTCTGATACAAATTAATTAATAATCCATTGATTGCATTTCAACGATTTGTAAAATTAATAATAGATAAAATTTGTAATAAAACTTTGTAAGAATTCTCCACTACTATCATAATTGCTAAATAAATTTTTTATGGTTAATATGAATTATTAATAACGATAATAATTTACTAAAACGAGTGTTACAACCACTTTATTTATATTTTGAATTTGAATGGTTTACTGCACCTTTAAATTGATTTCGAGCGTGTGTTGTTTGATCACATTCTAAATAATAATTACCTTAATTAAATCTATTATACCCAATACGGTATTTTTTTAACTCAAATCGCGAGTATTTATTTTTACGCTTTAATCGAGAATATGGTTTTAATTCAAAAAACATGCAAAATCATTATAGCAATATTTTAATTACAAAATCAATTGATGTTTCGTGAAAATACGTTTAACGTTAACATCAGTAACTGTTTTGGACAATAAAAATCTAATGTTAGAGCAATATTTTCTAACGTTATTACGAACATTTTTACGGATTCGATTTATAAAACATATAACCGATCGGATTCATACAGAACTGGTCTGTAGTTTTGTGTTTGTTTCTAAAATCTCAAATTATGAATTGCAAATTTGCAAATACATTAATGACACTATTTAATAAGCCTTTATTTAAACAAACTTTTATTATGTAACTCAATATGATTCACTCTCTTTAAAAATTCATTTAAACTGTAAATTTTAAGTATAGCATCAAAATACGAATAAATAATACATTTACCTTATATTGAATACACATTCTTGTCCTTAAATCACTCAGTATTATAAGCGGAAATGGGTTTAGTTATGATACATAATAAGATAAAATATTCTAAATTATACTTTAAGACTAGACTACTTGTAAGTCTATACACCCGACCCGATAATCTTTAGTTATTTTATTCATAATTTTTCAAGGATTTTCCAAATTTATAATAAAAATTGCCACTTAATTTAAAAATTATAAAAGTATTATAACTATTAATTATTGCAAAATTTTTCATCAATTTTTATTCGTCTTAGTATTTATTTTAAAAATCGGATAAATCTGATAAGCGCTAAAATTTTAAAACTCAACCAGTTTTATAATTAAAGATGTAATGGTTTGGGTTGTAATGGTTTAACCATGGTTTTAACCATTGGTTCATGGTTTGGTTCGGATTGGTTTTAATTTTTAAAACAAATGATAGTTTGATTTTGTTTATCTTTTGAAAATAAAAACCATTATAAATCCAATAAACCATTAACTATTATTTATATACAAATAATTTATGAAATATGTGTATTTTTAGAGTATTAGGTGAATCATGATTGCACAATTGATAAATAGTTAACATTATTAAATAATGAAATTGTTTTTTAAAGCCAAATAAAATTAGTAAAACTTTACTAGTAAATTATTTTTTAAAAAAATAATCTATGAATAATTTATTATTTAATTGAGTTAATAAAATTTTTAATAATGGTTTAACCAATTGTTTGGTTTGGTTCGGATTGGTTTACATTATAGAAATAGCGGTTTGGTTTGGTTTGGTTCTATTTTTACGATAATGGTTTGGTTTGGTGTGGTTCGGGAAAAGTCGAACCATTAGCATCTTTATTTATACTATTGCTTCCGAACCCGACCCACGATTTTGTCGATTATCTGACTCGAATTGACAAATGTTGGGAAATACTGTCATAAAAATATTGTTACTAAAATAAGGATGAGAATGGGGATACATTTTATTCGAAGCATAAATTTAATGTGAAGTACATTAATAATTCAATTTCGTATCCATGCGTGAAATCGGTAAATATTTTATAATCGAACTCAAAATTTTATATTTAATGATAACCAGACCAGTATATAACCAGACCAGTTAAACATTTTATGAGCGATGAGAAAGATTTTATCATTATTCGTTAAAAGCCTATGTTGACACTCAATGCCATTTCGGTTTTACATCTAATATTGGGCAGACGGACAGACATGTGGCCAAATATAAAAGCTCATATCAAAAAAAAGTTAGCTAAAATTTTACCTTCTATTTTCTCATGCTATTAGCAAAATAAAGCGTTATCTAAGAAAATTTCAGTTTTGCTAATTATAGGTTTAGCAGTTCCACACCTCAATTTCAGAATTCTTTACCATCCGTTTAGGAAATAAGCGAATACCGTAATATTCATGCAAAGAAAATATCATTTTCTCATCGCTTAACGCTTAACAGAAATCTAATATCAACTCATAATCGTATTCGAAAGTTTGATTTCCATTAAACTCAAAAACTCTGCTTTTATTTTTAGAACTTTTTGAACACAATTACGTGAAAATTAAATAAATCAAAACTTGATGATGTTTTATACGGTATAGTTCTTTCAAAGTATTAATGATTAGTACAGTAACTGTAATACTGTTATCACTTAAAATTTAAATCAGTTTTTTTATTGATTTAAAACTGGGAAATAACTTAGAATTAAATAAATGGCAGCATTTATTTCGTCGAATTTTCATATTAATCACATTTAGTATTTTGCGTGAAACTACTAGACATCATCTGACCATTCATCTCGTCTGAGAGAAAAATAGTGGACTGCGATGAGTAGTTGTCATATTTGAGGGTTAAAAAAGCCTTAATACGTTTTTTAATGCTATAGTGGCCAAAATGCGAGAGAAACAGCAATTTAGTGTTGTATGTGAAACCTGGGCATTAGTCTTACCGAAAACGCAACGCAACTGATATGAAAAACCAGTTTGAGTCTAAATTACATTCAGTTAAAACAGGCAGGTTTGATGAAGGAGTGCCTTCCATAGCAATGCAATGCCGCTTTACTTGCTGTGTAGCGTTGATTCATCGAAATACTTGCGTCGACGACCTTTTACTCAATACGTTTTACCGATTTAACTACAGTTTTCACTTTTCTGTATTCAGAGTTATTGTAATGCTGTGTACTGTACAGACTATAAGACAGTGTGTAGAGAGAGGTGCATATCATTGAACAATACTACAAACTGTGTGCGCTGTGTTATAAACAATACTGTGGATGTACTGCTTTGGTTCGTCTACACAAATATTGATGTCTGCATCTATTAAATTCAGTGTCTATGAAATTCAATGAGATTACATAAACAAATTGATAATAAATGATGAAGTGTTTCGGAATAGGAGAGAAGCGCCGTAACTATCATTGCAAAATCGTTCTTTTGGACGACACTGAACTGATTCAGGAAATTCAGGTAATACTAAATAGTTTTCGATTTTTATAGCATGTAAGCCTTTTTCAGGTTTCGCTAACTATTTATATCGCTAACGAATGACGCTTTGCCAAACAAAACGCAAATTCTTAGCGAACTCGTAAAATATCAAATTTCTACTTTCAAACATTTTTTGTTGCTTTTTTTATATTTTGCAAGAAATGCTTTACGAGATTTTTAAAATAAAGCGTTAATTTAACAGAGCGTATATTTTTAAATCACGTATAAATTTATAAATGTGAATCGTATTAAATCTATAAAAACTAAATACACAATTAGATTAAAATTGACTTTCTTTTATATTTGATAAAACCCTAAGGCCTTTAAGGGTCAGATATGGATAATTGAAGGTTCTTATAAATAGCGTTGTCTGCGATGATCATAGCAAAAAATTCCTATGAGACCAATTACGGAGCAAAAGCAATCAGAGTTGTCGTTAAGTTTTCACACGAGTCTCAGTCTGTTTCTTCGAATTGTTAACTTTAGAGCAATTTTTCGTTCTTTATTCTTGGAGGGCGTCTCGAAAAATTCGCTGCAAAAGTTTTTGTCTGTAATGTTTTTAGTATTTTTTAGACCACTTTAGCACTTTAAGTTGTATATACTGTACATGTATACTACGATAACATTAGATTATTTACCAAAAAAAGGAACGGTGACTGTAATGATTTACAACAAATAAAAACTGCACAACACTCATGAAAAGGTGCGTGAAAATGCTTATACATGGAGGAACTAATAAGTTAGATATAGGTTGGGCATCACATTCTCTCTTCTAACATATCTTAAATTCAACCTGTTTTACTACGGTCCACTTAGAATACCAAAAAAATCTTGATATTTCCACTTGTTTTCCTGTCTTAAAAGCTAAACAATAGAATCGAACAAAACTTCTAAATATCGATACAACTCTTGTATGCATAATTAGATCATATACTCCTACTTTGAAAGTCTTCAAACTGATGTTTAGAAATTTGTAAAATAAAAACGATTTTTCAGCGCTAAACACAGACGAAAAACGTTCACTATAACTAAATTCAATGATTTTTCTTATTTTATAAGCGATTACCAAAATCGAGAAATTTGAGTATACATGTATGGTATCGCGTAATTGAGTGTTGCGGGCAATTGGCTATATTTGTTATTCGTTAGATAAACTAGTTTTCAAAACTATTATAACTATCTTCTAACTCTTTTTTCGATATATAAATTTGTTTTATCTGTGTTGATTTTAATTAGGTATAATTTCATTTTAAATATAGGACATATCTCGAGGCCAAGATGTATTGGATGTGGTGTTCAAACACCTCAATTTGCTCGAAACCGCTTATTTTGGTCTGCGTTTTATTGATTCGAAAGGACAACCAGTAATATGAACATTATTATAATTTTAACCATTAAACTCTAGTTCAGTGAGAGAAACTAAGATCAAAGATAAACTCTGTGATCAATACTTATTTAACTGTTTTAAATCACATTATAAAGATTTTAATTTAAGATTATTTAAATTATAGCCCTTATAAAAATTGCAATATAAGTGAAACCTATTTTATTTATTTATCAGAGTTGGTTGGATGCGAGCAAAAACGTGATCAAACAAATGCACGGTAATGTGTCAACAATATTAATCTTATTTTAATCTTTACCATTACTTGTTTAAATCGAAGTACAATATGAGTAAAAAAATCAATCACTAATTAAACGAGAATATGGCGTAAATTAAAACTTAATGGATTTATTATTTAATCAGATTTTTTTGTTGACCCCATTGACGCAAAATATAGCTTAATATGCAAATGTATTGATGCAACAATCATATTGATTTGATAGCTCACTATTGATTTTTGTTTAATCATTTTTTAACGAAAAAACATTCACGTGAGCGCCCTTTAATTTGTTGCATGAATACATTGTTATTTACTCTTTTAAATTGACTAACATTAGGACCATAGCCTAAGGTAATATCCCACAGCAATTATTCGGTTCCCATCAAACACTAAAAGAAGAAATCACTAATTACTAACATACGAACACATAGCCAGTGTATTATTGTATTATAACTTTTAGTTTGTTGCGCATTTGCACGCTTGTTAGTGTATTCTCCAGTTTGTTGAAGTGTGTGAAAAAGTTTCCTATCATTTCCAGCATTGTTGAGACGTGTGATTTTATATAACGCCTGACAGTCACATTAATTTTCTATCATTCATCAGATGCTTTCTCTTCGTCAAAACGTTTAATTTTTTAATTGGAAATTTTTAGCTCATTATGATTTCACCAAAATCTAGCTTACCGTATAACTTGTTATTCGGTACTGAGATTAGTTTTCACAAATAAAATTTTGAGAATATTTAAAACGGAGCGAAAGTTTAACTTAATACAAACACGTGAAATGGGAAAAAATATGACAATGAATATAATTAAAATATATATACATATAATTAAACTGAGCAATGAAGTCAATTCGATGTTATAAAAATTCTTAAATTGAGTATTGAGTTTGTTCCGGAAGCTATAACGATGCTATATTATAACGGTCATACGCGATCAAAAAATTTTTGAGAAGAAAAGCACAATTAAATCTATTGTTCACAAAGCAAAATAAAAAATTTACAAAAAAGTAAAAGTTAAATTGTTAAAGAAAAAGTATATTTTAAGGTAAATTTCAATGGGAAGCAAAAGTAAAAGCACGTTAAAATTCAAAAATTTTATAAGCAAAAGTGAAATAGATTTAAAACATTAATTTAAAACTCAAATTTTAGGTCCCTATAAGTTTTTTAATAGAATTGGTGCTGTAGTTCTCTCCAATATTATAGTCGTTATTTTTACGATATGTTGTAACATTGATTTTCCCTTTCATTATTTTAAACACTGCTTATCGCATAATCTATTGATATCAGATTTGATTATACTTAATGCAATCAAGTTTGCAAATATGATAATTCGCATCTTTGGTGTGCGAATATATTTCCATAAATGAAAAAATCTTGACATATATTCCTAGAACATATTAAATATATACAAAAATACAGTAATATGTATCATATAAGATATTTCATTGTATATATTAACAAATATACTGTTATAACAATTTGGATGCTAATTAACTTCTCAAAAAAATCTCTGGGCTTAAGTATCCGTTATGTATGTTTTATTCTCATATTTTTATCTTTTTTATTTGATTGCAATTTTTACCTAACTTTTTACAATAGCACTTCTGCTTTACTAAATCGCAATAAAAAGTTAATTGTGTGAATTTATTTTAATTTGTTGCTAAATTTTAAGCAATATTAATTATATTTGATAATTAACTTTTAGGATATTTATTTGGCTGTAAGAGACAAAACTCAATGAACTTAATATTAAATCGATAAACCCATGCAAACAACTATTCAATTTCTACTTATGTTCTATTTTAATGATTTTTTCACAGCTTAATTTTGCAATACATTAGACTACTACTAATATTTCGAAATTATAATTAAAAGAGATCAGATAATTATAATGTATTCCAAATTAAACGAAAATTAATTAGAACAATGAATTGGTTTGTTATCCATTATTTTAAAAAATTGTTTATTGTATTTACAGACGCAAACCATAGTTTATCCTTGATATATAATGCATTTATTCTGTTAATTAATTCGATTCAATTTTATCATTTTTACATTCAGATGTCAATCCGATTACATTGTACTTTAGCGTAAAGTTTTATGCTTCCGATCCATGCAAGCTATTAGAGGAAATAACGAGGTAAGTTGTGAAATAAATTAACTCATAGCATATTATAGTTTTAATCCTTATATTGATAAATAAGTTAACAACATATTATTAGCTTAAACGTAAGAAATCATTTTATGGATTTTGTTATTTGTTCCGAAGGATAATTGATATCAAATTTATTGTTAATGTATGCTAAGCGACACAATGAGTTGTTTGAGCAAATACTTACGCGTTATTAATGCGAGACAATTTTCATTAAAAATCATTTATTTATTTAACGATTGTTATGCGCAAGGATTTTGAATCTTATTATACATATACACATAATATTAAGAGAGCTAAGAATTAATTATTCAGCAGTTGTATTACTTAACTCGTAATAAGTTGTTATTATGAATGAGTTTCAAATGGGACACTAATGATATTTAATTCTAAACGTATTTTTAGGTCAATTTCTAACAATGTTTACTAATTTTTAAGTAACGCACCCTTTTTACCCTAAAGCCGAAAAACTGTTACTTATTCGCATATATGCGCTTAAACTCAGTTTATTAGATCTGCTTATCAACAATTTAGACAATATCTTATATTTTTTGTTTTAGCGCACAAAAGTACAAAAGTATTCAAACTTGACCGAAATATTATAGAAGAAATCAGGTTAAAATTGAATAATATTTGCTTAAATTGTGTCTAAATTATTGTTTTCACAAAATAAATAACTAAAATAAATTGTTTAATCATAGATAAAATCACTTTTTATAAAATTTAGTATTTTTATCTCAGGCATCCTCTTGTGTTTAATTATATGTGATGCACTTTAACACTTTAATTGCTGAATTTTACGCATCATTTGAACAAATGTTGATATTTGTCAGAATAACAAGCTTATATTAAAGTTTATATTAGAGTTTATAATAGATTTTTTTAAAAAAATATTAGTAATGCTAATTTTTAACCAAAAAAGTGAATTTAAGCTTGTGATTTGAAGTGGAACATGAACTTTGGAAATTCTTACGTTGATTTGATCGTTTGCTTAATTTTTAACTATAAAATTAAGTAAAGATTTAATCTCTAATATTATTTATAAAAGTTTAACGCACCACACAAAAAATTAATGTCATTTAAACTTAAAACGTAAAATAAAAATTATTTTTTAGGAAATTTTTTTGATTGGTACTAATTTTATAGTGTTTTCTTAATCTTTATTAAAAATGTTTTAAAGCACAAATATACAGTACTAGACATGTTTGCGTTTTACTGATAAGATATCATTACCTTTTTTGCTGAATTTTGAAATACAAGCTTTGAAATAATCACTTTATTCCCAATTATACTTTTAAAACTTCAAATGTTAGCAAAAAAATAACTCAATGTATTATGAGACCAATTACAACATAGTTGTATATTCTTTTATAAAGTACTCTCTACTCTAAACTCTGATTTTATTATTGATAATTGAATAATACTCATACAAATTAGGATTAATGTGTGGCATGTTATACTGTATGGTTGCTCCACATATATCTTCCTTTTTGTCATTTAATTCTAAGTTATTACTATAGTTTCATTTTTAATGCTTGATTTTTGATATATGATACTTAATTAAAGATGCTTACGGACAGCTTATTTCTCTGAAAAAACGATCTTTTTAATATCTAATTCAATATCTGTAAATGTGTTTTCGGCTTTTGTCTTTTTTATGTTATAAACTGATAAAATCTTATTTTTTGTCAAACAAATGATTGTATTTTAATTAAATATTTCATATAAAGCCTAACCCGTATAATGTCGAATCGCTTAATGTTAAAATTCGGTTAAAATCACTAGAAAGTATTGCAAATAAATAGTATTTATTTATTTATATTTAAATAAATTTATTTAAAGTCAATTCGGTTATTATCAAAATTCGGTTATTATTAATGCATATATTAGCACCCATTCAAACCCCAAAAAACCCCATCAAACCCCACCAAACCCCCCAAATTCCATCAAACTCCATCAAACCCCATAAAACTCCACAAAAATACATCAAACCCCACAAAAATCCAACCCTACCATTATTTTATATTTTACGTTGATTGATAATGTCGGTATTTATGGTACAGAAAAGTCGATCACAAAAAATAATTTTTTATGAGATTTTTTAATATCATAAAATTTACTTTTGCCAGTTTATTGGATTTCTATTATATGAAGGTTAAGGTTTAGTTACAAAAGATTATCTGAATGCTCACTAATGATTAACAAATTTTTTATGAAAATACTCTTTTTAGATAAAAAATTTTAAAATTAAAACGCAAAAATGAAATCTCAGAAATCTCAAGTCATTTAATTAAAATAATTTATTATATTACATTAAGTAATTTGATTTTGAAATTTGAACGCACAATAATCTGGTACAACAATTGCATTACCTTTGTATTCATAAAAAAATTCGCAGTCATTCACTTTTTATCGTGACTTTAAATTATAACCGCATTAATCATAACTAGTGACTAGTGAGAGCTGTATTACAATTATATTAATTATTATTAATGGTTTACGGATTATATCAGTTAACACAATTCTATATATCCTTTATAAGTTTTTTTGTATTATGAAAAATTATATAAAATTTTGCTGTCAAATTTGTACAAAATATTATTTTTCTTATACGATGGTAGTAATCTGGGGCAAGCATTGCATAAAAAATTATAAACAATAATAAAATCAATTTATTATTTATTTGGCCCGTAAAAACATATACTGTATAAGTCTCGAGATTAAATTTATAGGCTGAGATTTTCAAAAATGATATTCTGTTTATATGATCTATTAATTAAATTTTCGGTTGACTACGTTATTAGTTTGAGAAGAATATGAACGAAAAAATGAAATTATCAGTTTTGCTCGAATTCATTAACTCGAACAAAATGTTCGAAATGCTATTTTTCTTATTTTATATAGACTTAAAAATTTTGTTTACGTTGACATGTCTGGCTCAATAGATGTGTCCTTTACTGTTCTCTCACAGAGAAAATTATAAGTTGTGATATGGCGCTTCACGGGGGGTCCAAGACATTGAATGAACTCATAAAAATGTTTAAAACGAGAAACTCTATTTGAAGCCATACTTGCTTTCTTTAGATGTTTTTCGCTTTCATTTAGTTTAAACTAGTTAACGTTGAATTATTAAAAAATTTATATAATAATAGTAAGCTTTAATATCAATGTTTAGCCACTTATTTATTCTACAATTTACTCGAAGCATTCAGTGTAATTTAATGTTTTCTACGATAACAAAAGAGGAAACACTGTCTTATATTAATAGATTCAGGAATATTTTATTCGTCAATTTAAAAGCATAAATTAAAATAGAATCCTTTACGTATTAACTTATTTCATAATTACTCCAAATCCATATCCATTTATAATACTGTAAGTAGGTTTGGTTGAACTTTAAAAAATTAAATTAAATTTATTATTAGCAAAATTTTGTAATTTTCCTTTTAAAGATTTGAGTTGTCTTGTAGGTGGTAATGAAATCTTATCTGTTTTTTTACAGAAAATATATTAAAAGGGTGTCGATACAGTAAATGTCGGAAGACAGTCTTAAAGGGAATTCGCAGAATTCTATAAAATTCAATAACACAATTGTCTTTAAACTTTAAAATACATCAACTGCTTAATTGCAAATACGGTATTTCGTTATATTTTCTATGTATTTAATAATTTTTAAGCGTTTGAATTCGTAATTAAATATGTTATTTTATTGATATATCTTAAGAGATCGTAAAATCATAGTTTATTGCGACAGAAATGTCTTATAAGTTATAACTTATTTTTGTAATAATTATTTCTATATTTATTGCGATTTAGAAGATATTTTGCGAATGTATTTAACATCTCTATTTTAAAGCGCAAATTTTTACTGTATTTATTTTTATATGGCTCAATATATATATCATTCAAATGATTACCAGTTTTGTGATGACAATTTTTAACCAAAAAGTAAAAAATTATCGATATAATTAGATTAATTTTTTACTCCCAAACATTTTTAAAATTTTAACAGCTGTTGACTTCAGTTTTAATACATATTATTCTTATTTTTTGCGAATTCCTGTTCTCTGCAAATATTAAAAAATTTATTAAACAGAGAAAGCGAGAAAAATGAATTTTTATTTTAATTGTATTTAGCAGTATTATAAAATTTATACTTAAAGAATAAAGTATTTTCTTGAATTATTTATAATTTGTCGATAAAAATGTATTTATTAAGCCTTAATCTGAAGTTTTCAAGATTGCGAGGAATGTGTCAAATTTAGAAAATACAATTAAAAATGTGAACGAATTATAAATTCATTTATATTTTTGAAGGAAACTTTTATCAAATTTATACATAAAATAAAATTCAGAAAAATTCATTATTTAAAAGTTAGGCCCATTTTTTGCAGTTTTGTCTAAAGAAATCATAGAATCAAAAAACATAGATCAAAACAGACATTAATTTAAATTTTCTGCTTGAATTCATTTTTATTTATTGAATTCAAGGAAGTATTTGAAATTTTATTGACTGAATTAAATAGAGCTGTAAATTTGAAAACAAAAAGGTGTAAATATAAAAATACTTTAACTTATTTTTGAAACGTTTCTATTTAGCTATCAATGTATTAAATGATCAAAATATCGGTTTAAAATTTTTTGGGTCAACCTATGAATTTCATACCCACTAATAAATAAATATTGTTATTTGCTTTAAATGATGAACATCGATGATAAGCGTTCCCTTATTGTTACTGTCGAACAACAATAATATTTCATTTTTATCCTTCGTTAATATAATTCATAGAATTATTTATTTTGCTTTCATTTATAAAAATTATTTCCCACAATGTGCTCATATTTTGGAGGTGTTAATATATAAATATGATTTGCGCACAAAAATCAAAGACTGAAGAAATAAGTTTAGGTCACACAAAAAAAAGTATTCTTTATTATTCGGAAAATGATAAATATTAAACTAATTTTTATAGGTTATACAGTAGTTTGACCCTAAACTGTTGCAAAAATGAAATGAATTGATAGTTTTATTATCCGCCAACTATAGTTGAAATTAAAAAATAGCTATTATTAATTTATTCATTCTAAATATCTTTTCAGATACCAGTTTTTTCTTCAAGTAAAGCAAGATATACTTCAATCTCGACTACCAGTTTCGTTTGATTTAGCCGCTGAACTTCTAGCTTACGCCGTACAATGTATGCATTTAGCTATAAAAAAGCTTTTACTTTCTTAGCTTTCATAAAAATACGTCAAATCAGTTAATTAAAAGATTTGTCAAAAACTTAAATCAAAATTGATTATTTTTCTCTATTTAGCTGAACTCGGAGATTATGATCCACGACAGCACCAGACCGGTTACATTTCTGAATTCAGATTTTTGCCAAATCAAACGCCTGAGTTTGAAAGTAAAGTGGCAGAGATTCATAAAAAACTTATGTAAGTGATATTATCTGGTATGAGATCCTATACAACCCATGCAATAAGAAATGTTCATTAATCATTTACAAATTAAACTGAATTCGCAACTCATTTTTATCTCTAACTTCCTTAATTTAACGGTTAAGTCGAAAGTTAAACAATTTTTTCGTAACAAAAATTAGTATATAACAATATAAGTTTAATTACTATTGAAACATAAAAATAATTTATCGCTTTTACACAAATCAGTAATGACATTAAAGTTAAAAAAAGAAAGTTTTCTTAATTAGTTGGGATTAAGTGTAAATTATTGGTCTAAAAATTTTCGATTTAAATTTAAATTTAAATACAGTAATACTTAAAAACAAATTTAATAGAAAATTGGATTAATTGAGATAAATATACTTATATATAGCGGTCAAGTACCTTCCACTGCGGAAATGAATTTCCTGGACCGCGTCAAATGGCTCGACTTGTATGGCGCTGATCTGCACCCTGTTTTGGTGAGTAATTACTCTTTCCTATTGTAATCTATTTTTGTACGAGTATTATCTCATAAATATTGCATTGATTTTCACACCTTTATTCTGTTTACTCAAGTTTTTAAGCTTCAAACTTGAGTTTAAAATCGTCGTTTAAAAAGTAAAATTTATAGCAGCCGTGAGTGTGAGCTTAATTACTCAGAAATACTAACTGATACTAAAAATGAGTTGAATGAGAAAAGATATTAAGCTAAAGCGGCGCTCATAAAAAATAAATTCTAAAAGTAATTAGTTTTAAGTATATTATTAATTTAGAATATGAAATTATGTTCAATGATATTATGCTTTCCATTTGTTGAAGTTGTCAACAATGCAATTTGCGTGAAATATAAATGTTCAGAGGTAACCCCGGACGTAGACTCGAGTGTCTTGAGGTCCGGGTCTTTGATATTAGATGAGGTTAGAGTCCGAATCTCAGTTTAATGAGTTTGCATATAAATTGACGTGGTTTGATACCAGTAGACACTTATTATGAAATATGATAATTAATTCTGGAAAAAGATCTTTAGAGAATGAAAAAATACTTTTTTCTTTTTTAAAAAGTATAATTTATATATTTCTTTTTAAAGGATTAGTTTTCCAAATTAAAAATTTTGTATCTTTAACTCATTATAATTTCGGTTTATGCTGATATCACAATACAATTAAACAGCATATAATAGTATTGATCTAAACATTAATTTTTACATTAGTTTTAAAATATGTTTAAACGAAAAAAAAATGTTTTACTTATTACAGCGTTAAAACTCAAGTTATTGCTATTGTTGTTGCTTTAACGTTATTTGAAAGCGTCCAATATATAGATAGTTTGTTAACCGATAAAATGTTATTCATTTTAAGGGCGAAGACAATGTTGAATACTTTATAGGACTGGCTCCGAGTGGTGTTATTGTACTGCGAAATAAATCAAAAGTTGGAAATTATTTTTGGTAATATAGCGCGGCTTTTGATTCGCGAATATCATAATTTTATTTTGAAAATTAGGACTAGAATTTTAAAAATTTACAAAAAAGGAAAATATTTTATGCTACGAGTGGTCGATAAAAATGTATGTGTTCTATAATAACATAATCATAACCGAATAAAACATTAATAGGCTATTATTTTGGGATAGAATGAGGAGAATACGTACGGTTTTGAGTTACCAAACAAAGCTGCGTGCAAACAGATATGGAAGTGTTGTTCACAGCATCAGGCCTTCTTTAAACTCACTCAGAATTCTCTTCACATTAACAATAAAGCGGCGTTTTCTCAAAGATTTCGTAGCAGCGGAACAATCAGTTCTAAAGCGAGTTTGAATGATAATTTTCGAGAAAGACCGCCACCAACTGTAGTACGCGTTCCGAGTAGAAGATACCAAAGACGTATTGGACAGCCGGATGGGGCAGATGGTATGCAATCATTTGAATATTTTTTACGCTAAATAAATAGAGAAATAATAAATGTCGCATAGAAATAATATTTACAATATGAACGCTTGTGATGAAAATCACCAAATCTTAATTGTTATTCATATACCGGTATTTGTAAAATTACTTCGCAACAAAATATATAATTAAAACAAAACTTTACTGCTTTTCTAGCTCTTTGTTGTTTGACAAATTTTAATCTTCATTATAATTCTTAAGCTTCTTTTCAAGAAAGTGCACTATTAATGAATAAATATTACATTCTTTTATTTAAGTGAAATTACTGTATGTTAAACTTGTTTTACAAAGAAAGTAAGTGTTTAGTTTATTTTTCAACTCACATTTTAAAGAAACATCGAGCTATGGATTTAACGATATCGAAGATGTCTTTTTAGACTATTATCGTTATGACTCAGATGACTCATATCATTCGTTTATAATTCGTTTAAATACTATAGTAGATGTCTCAATCCATAAGTCCTTAAACATTAAAACTGAATAGTGATTGAATATGAATGTGTGGCTCATGTTTACAATAATTTCATATAGTTATATAGATAAACAATATTTTAGTAAATATAAATTATCGAAAATTATTTTTCGTTGAATATTTAGCGAATTCCGTATCAAAAGATGAGGCATACAAAGAGAATGGCTATATTGAAGTAAAATCAAGCATTTTAGTACCAAGTATTGGTAGACACGGCTCTTCGCCAAACTTATATCAGACTAATTATGGATTAAAAGATACCCAATCTCTGAATGAAAGATCGGTTTACTCCAGAAGCAATAATGACAGGTATTTTAATATTTACTACTAAATTATATGAGAATACAAATGGAAAACTCAACTATTTTAACCTAAATTCAGTATTATGTTTCTAAAGTTTAAGACTTTCTTTCGATTCTTTATTATTTTGCATTTAAATTGTGTAAATATTTTCAATACCCGAATAAAGCTATTGTAAGTTTTGCCTATTTTAGAATGTCTATTATACAATTAATTATTATTCTTTTTTATTGTTTGCGATAAAATTATAAAAATTGACAATTGATAATTTACATAACCTAACCTAAGTTTGGATTTCATTAATACTTTACTTAAAATTTTGAAAATATTAAGATAAAATAATTTAGAATACAAAACGCTAGTCTATATCCATAAAACTATAATCAAATGAGAAAAATGAAATGAAAGATAGAATATGAATGTTTGAATTAAATATGCATAAAAATAAAAGCTTTAAAAGTAACAAACGAAAGATACACAAAGGCGAAGCTAGATTTTAAGAGCAAATATGTAAGTTAAAACTTTTATGTTGAAACTGTGAATATTATAGTCGAAATCATTTACAAAGCATCGCAACCCATGTATGCAAGTGTGAGCTGCGCCTTATTATTGTTGATCAGTGTGTGGCCTTTCTTTCATTTAAGATCACTTAAACATTTGTATCAAAGAAAAATTTTCACTGAAAACATTTTTAGAATGTTATTGTATTCACTGTAAGCTAAATTATATGATTTAGAGCGTTGTAAGCCCTAATTTATTTATGTATGCATTTATTCACGATTTTAGACCATTCAAACTGAGAATATTTGTTTAATTTTGTCGCTAAAAGATGGCAAGAGTTTTGAAACTGAACTTAACTTTTTAATGAATTAAGAAACTTTAATTCTTTTAGTAATCTGTTAACTCTTTGCTTACTTTTTATATTAAACTTTTTAATTAAACATATTGTTTTAAAAATCAATTATTATAATGTAAAAAATCCAGAGGACTGTTCTCAAGTTCAACAAATCCTTCTCCACGTTCTGTGAGAAGTGCGTCATACGTTACATCTCATTACGGTATATCATCACCAGTTGATTACAGTTCAATGAATGGTAGTAATGGTCACATTCGACGTAATTCGTCATCAAATTCTATCCACAGATATCGAAATTCTAGAATGTCTGATAATGAAAGCGAAATTAGCAAATGTTCGCGCTCTTCGCGACAATCTCGACATTCGCAGCATCGCTGTCGCCATAAAAAGATGTCTGAAGACAGCGGCACTGAATCGGATTCGTCTCGTAAACGTAGACACAGACGCAAACATAAATACTGCAATAATACAAACAGCAGTCAATATAAATTAGTTGACTCCGAGGCTCAGTGGAGAGATTTGCAGCGAAAACAAGAAGATCGCATTAATCAAAGCGATGAATGCTATACACAGCCAAATACAGCTCAGAATGCTATCGTAAGACACGTTTCGGGTTACGTTAACTCTGGAATGGAAAGCGATTCGGAAACTGTGAGAAACTCAACGCTGAATCGCGCGAAGAAAAAACAAAGATCGCGCTCTAAATCGCCTGAGATTAATAGAAAGGACAATAGAGATCGATTGGCAGCTGAAGTGAAAAAGCATATTGAATACGAATTAGTTGATCCTAACTCTTTGACTGATATGGAAAAAAGAGATATTAAGTACACTAAAGTTGAGTAAGTGTTGTTGTTTTTGGTTTTTTATGAAATCAGTTTTCACTATAATTGTGATTTAAATTTAGGACTGAGAGTCGGTTATTCAAAATCAGATATTCACCATCTGCTGGTCGTCATCGATATAAACTTGAAAATGTTTTACTGGCGTACGTTATTTGTTACATTCAATGATATAAGTTATACCTTATGTGGATTTAAATAATACAGTATTTACTATATTAATATTGTTATATATTTGATCAATTAGTGAATCGACGAGAGCCAAACCTACTATTAAAGATGACAATCATTTAATAAAATCAGCGTTCGATTCAAGTATTGTTGATCAAACTCGCAGTTTATATAATGGCAGTAATTATCAATTTCATGGTAATCATAAAAGTCAAGATAGTAATACTAGTGTGTCGAGTAGTCATATATCTAACTCAAGCAAGTTAGCGGGTTCTGATAGCAGGTATACCATCAATACTTTACGATTACCCGTATTTTAATGTCTACAACTTTTCACATCTATTTAAAAATTATTTTGAATTAGTGGTCAATTTTTTCGGGCGACAAATAATAATTACAACCAGATTCAAAATGATCAGTATAATCGTTATGAACAGAACCAATGGTCAAATAAACAGTTACCCGATTTCAGCGCTACTTCTCAAGTGAATGACTATCTAAATAAATATGATCACAATAAAGCAAATCAATCTTACAATTATTCGCATTTTCCAGAGCAAAGGTATATTTTTTGAATAAATATAGTTTTAATTTTAATTAAATATAATTTTAAAATTTTTTTAAATGTTATCAATTTTTGTTAATAAAACATTAAATAATCACTATTCTGTATAGATTTTTAAAACAAAATCTTGAAACTTTTTTTTTCTGTCATTTAAAACAATATGAAAAATGAAGGAATGAACGCAATTACTTACTTATACTGTAAGATTTATTTAATAATTAACCAATAATGGTTGCTACATATGACAACCTAAAATAGCTTTAACTAAAAAAGCTTAATATCTATCCAATTTTTTTAAATCTAATATTTAAGCGCATCCAGTAGTGTAACCATATCTACTTAGTGTACATCGGGAAAATTTGTCTAGTTTTTAATATTTTTCCAGGGATTGACTGGGAGGTTATGATCACCCTATCTTTCAGTAGTTCAGCCCGTTTATCATATAAGAATTGAAGCTAAATGTGCAGTGAAAATCAGTTTACTTCAATGAACTTCAATTTATTGAATTTAACAAAAGAGATCAACGCAAAACTCTGATGTCTAAAAATATACATTTAAACGGAGATATTAATAGATATTAATACATATGTTGCTCTATAATATTTTTAAAAAAAATAATTTATATAAAATATAAAAAAATAATAATTTAAATTGTAAGTTTTGAATATTTTTCCTTTTATAGTAATTGTTAATATCAAAAGGTTTGAGTTATTCCTTTATAGATACTGTAATATATTTTAAGGCATATCCTAAGTTTAGCAATAACACACTTTCGCTATACTCTTGCGGCAATTTTCTTTTGAAAGGTGTAAACATTTTTAATGTCATTTTATAACTAATGAATTATAATTATTTTCTGATATAACATGTATTGATAAAATAAGATTGCTATTCCATAACAGAATGATGGAAGACGTGTGTCAGAGCCCACAAAGCCCTCGCGTGACATTTCAAACGCCTCCGAGCACTACTTATTATTCAACAGATGCGAGAGATGTAAGTTTTTTTCTACGGTTTTTGCTAAGTTTTATTACTATTTTATTGTATGAATAAAAATCGAGTTTAAAAATTCGTTTAATTGCAGGGATTGCTGCACAAATTTATTTATGAGTACAATGCATTAATGATGAGCAATTAATCTTTGTTCCACAAATTATATTTTTATATAAATACGATAGCAATTTTATACCACAATAAAAAAAGCTTTTTTGCTAACGTAGTTCAGTAAGACATGAATAGTGCAGTGCCTATTCTAGCAATAAATTGTTTAGACTATTACCATATACCAAATTCTATTCATTCATGAAATGTTCCCCAAAAAAATATTAAACAGGAGAGAAATTTAAATTTGATGGGAAAGTTTGTCTAATATAATGATTGTGATATTGCTTAAAATGGATATTAAATTTGAGGAATACGTTATCGAACTTAAATTAATATAATAATCAGACTAAAAATTTTGGAATTAAATTTTTACGCATTAACAATAAAATTGATACGCACTGATCATATTTTTGATTGCACTAAAGTTTGATCAAAAATATAAATATAAATAAGCTCATACGTAAATAAATAGTGCTAAATGAACGGCACGGCACCCCTCCTTCTCTGCTGCAAAAAATTTAATTAAAATGTTCATAAATCTTTACATAAATATAATTATTATATTAATTTTAGATTACATTATTTTTAACGCTCGTTTTACTTTAATTTAGAGCAATATAAGAAATTTTATGGAAGATGGAAACGGAAATCTAAGACATGCTCAGAATCATCTTCAAGCGCATGAAATGGCTACTGAATTGTGACCAAATTTATATTAATTTAAATAATTTGAATATTTTTGATACTATTAAAAGTGTAAATAATCACCAAAAGTTTTGAATAATAAAAATAAGTTATTTATTTTCTTGATTCAATAATTAATGCGATCAAATCACTAAATAAAAGTAAATAATAAATATTTAAAGTCTAGTTCGTTGAGTCATTTGGATTTTTTACAATAAATATGTTATAAAACTCACGAATTTGAGTGACATTTTTACCATCGGACCAAATTTCTTATAATTTTTTATCGATTGCAGTCTAAATTACACTCATCTAAAAACTTATTGAATTTCAATTTTTTAAAAACAATCCGACGAAATTAAAGAGCGCTATAAAACTATAATCGGTTGTGTTGGCCAATATTTTCATGTTCAAAATTTTTAGAAATTTTCAAACAAAATTGGAAAAGGAGGGTTGGGTAAAGTTTTTCAAATGTGTTTACACGGATTTACACGGTTTATCCTTCGAGAACACCCTAAGAATAAATTCTAGGTATAAAAACAAAACATAAAAATTTATTATTTATTATCATATATTTTATTGTTTGTTTTGTAGTTCAAACATTTCTCTCTTATCAAATTTATTTATTTCATTTTTAAAAACACGTTAAAAATAAACACTAATATTAGAATAATAATAATTCTGAAATTTACGTTAATTTTAATAACGAGTGGTTTAAAACCCTATAATTGCATTTCACAAAACCAGAAATAAATTAAATAAAAAACGAAAACGAATTGAATTAAATATACGGTAAGTGATAATCTCTCAATTATCTTAGATAATTTGCTTAAAAACCTTCTTAAAAATATTTTTAAGCCTTTTTTCTTGAATCAAAGTATTATTGTACTCCAAAAATAACAAATTGACAAGAAAGCTAAAAAATTAAAATAATCCTAGTATTAAACTGTATTCTTGAAATTACAGACACATAAATACGATTTTTAAATAAAAGAGGATTTTAATATCAGTAGAGATAAATAATTTGTAAGAAATATGAAAATCCGATTTCAACTATTGAGCAGTTGGAGATTACAACAAATATAATGTAGAATATACCATATTTAGAACCAAATCATTACTTACAAGAATACTTATAGTGAGTTTGAACTCGTTTAGCTTAAGCTCAATAAGCTTTCAATAAAATTTTGTAATTTGAGCTTAAGCTTGAGATTAAGCTTAAGCTTAAACTTAAGCTTTGAACTTTAAGCTTATTGCAGTTTAATTTACTGAAAAGAACATTAATTTGAATATAAAAATTTTAAACCATAGAGATTGCAGTTAAGACCAGATGCCACGATTCTTTCCTGTAGATGGGTTAAAACAATGTGATCGATATTAAAGAGTAAACCTTTTAACTTATTGAGTAACTTAATAACTTAGTCTCACAATAAAAAAACTCAGTCAGGGCTTTGAATTTTTTGGATTTTTATGGAATATACCATTTTTATATATTTTCGAATTCAAAAAATTAAAACGTAAAATTTGCGTTTAATAATTATTAAATTAATATTGAAAATTAACTAAACCTCAACAAAAAAAACTGTCAAAGTGGATAGACTTGTTTATAAGGTCATATTGCGACGATTTTAAATTAATAAATTTATTGAATTTGGCCAGGCTTTTTACTTTACAAAATGATCGGGCTCGGGCATGATCCAACTTCAAATATTCGGGCTTTAATCATGCTTGGACTTTTTTTTGGACTTGAGAATTTTAACGATTTAGTAGTCTAGTTTACTTAACATTTATAGACGCGAGAAGCTCAAGGCTTGAACTTGAAACTTTCGAGCTTAAACGCATGCGCTTAGAGCTTAAACGATTTGAGCTTTCCTGATCAAAAGTTTTTTTGTTTGAGCTTACTTACTGTATAGCATGAGCTTATTATCATTACTAGAAATCAGTTATTCGGAAAAAGGAACCTGAAGAAATTATCTGGAAATTTGTTGCTTTCAAATCAAACATGCGTAGCCTATCTTATCACAAAATAGGTTTTTGTAACATCAAAAGTACCGAATTTATCTATTGATGTCCGAAAGACATGTACTCCTTATTTACGGTTCTTAAAAATGCGCTCAACTTAAACAGGTATTGTTTGGAAAACTTTGAACCTGCTATATAAGTTTAATCTTTGTTAAAAAAGTAAAAATTTAAATTAATTCATTTGAATATTTAGCATTTTCTATTCATTAAATTCAACAAAAATGTTAAGAAAGAAATCAAAAGTAATTTATTATATCCAGTATGAGTGTTTGATTGTTAATTACGAAGTAGACTAAAAATAATGGAAAATTTCTAATTCAGTAAATAAACAATAATCATATTTAAATGAAAATATATTTGTTTTTGTTTTTGATTAAATAATTTTGTAATTGTTTTCCTAAATTAAATTTTAATTGAATATTTAATTTACCGTTTGATAGCCAATAAAGTTGCGCAACATTTCAGTGTCAAACTTGAATCCCACTGTAAGAAGACTAATATATTAAACCAAACCTTAATAAACTATTCATTTAAACAATGAATAATCTAAACTTTTAAAGCTATTTCAAAATCTAATTGCTTTAATTATATGGCTTTAAGCATTTGTAAATACTAACCAATATTTTTTAACTGTTAAATTTATTATCAAAACATTCTGTAAGCGATGAAATCCTTAAACGGTTAAATCTGGTTCCAAACTAGAGTAGTATTTAATATCGTCTGAAGTCTATTGAGCGCGAGCGTCATTCATAATAATCTCATGGCACTAATAAAATATTATTGCTCATAAAAAAGCTATTTTCTCCGTGATATGATAATTGTTATCTTTATTAATATTAAAAGTTTGCTTTCATTGACAAAACTTTTGTTAAGATTTTTGTAAGCAGAAATTTGTTTTACATTTTTATTAGGAGTAAAAAATAGTAATGGTCTCACGAGCGGTTTGACAGAACTAATTACGTAAAACCATTTAATGCTTGTCATATATATGTAACACAATATAAAACAACAACGGTTACAAAACTAGCTCTTGTTCTCTGTGTGATGTTAAGCTTTTTGGCTAAAAACATTTAATTGTTAATAAAATCGGTTTTCATTTTTTATTTAATTTAAAAAATGACGACAACAGAGAATAACAATGCAAAACCAGTGAAAAGCTTTCAATTACAAATAAACGACGTGCCGAGCAAATTCCACAGAAGAAAATCAAGTATACTTCCAGCGTTTCTTAGGAGAAAAAGTGAACGAAAGGATTCCGTGTTTACTTCGGAATCGACAACCACTTTATGGCCACATGACACACCACCAACTTTTGACAATTACCAGTCTAATAGCGAAGGACAATTCAAGTTTGGTTGGGTTAATGGCGTTTTTGTAAATATGATTTCAATTTATTATTAAAGTTTTGTTTTGCTTCTGTCGCTATTATAGTTTTATTTATAAATTTTAAAAAATTAAACCAATTAATTATGTAGTTTTTAATTATTTTCCGAAAAAAGACTGTAGACATAAGGAATATAAAAACTTGAGTTTAAAATTAGAAAATAAAATTCATTTTGATTTATGGAATTTTATAATTTTGATTCGCTGTAAAAATTATGATATATTCACACCCTTCAAAAAAATAAATATTAAAATAAAAGATTGCCCAGTAATTATTAATTTTTAAAAAAAATTTGACAGTTATTTGAAAATTCAAGAAAATGTTTAATTTGTGAATTTAAAGTTATATATTTAAATCATATAATTATAATATTAATTTATAATTATGAGTAATTTTGATTAAATAAAGTGGATTTTTACAAATTAAATATATTTTTATTATTCTCCATAAATATTTGCTATTGAAATAAATTAAAAACAAATAATGCGTTTATTTTACTATAGGTTCGGACAGTACTTAATATATGGGGTGTCATGCTATTCCTTAGGTAATAGTTTTAATTGTTATTATATTTTATTACAATAATACGAAACATAAATAGTATTTATTAATTTTTAATGTTTTGAACGTTTAAATTATACTAATAGTTTTATAAAATGCTTAAATTTATACTTATACGTATATTTTAATTTTGTTTTAAAGAATGGGTTGGATAACAGGTTGGAATTTAGTTAATCGTTCAATTGATAAATATGCGATTTGTTTTAATAATGCCTATTATTTTCTTTATTATTATTGCCTATTAAACATTTAAGGAGAAGCAGGAGTAGGTATGTATCCCATTATAAATATAAAAGCTTTTTAATAACCAATGTTGTACTAAACTTAAAACAGAACACTACGCTTATGTTTCACTAAGATTAATTTTTAGCTCACTTTAACTAAAGGAGCTATTGGATTTGCAATGTCCGTCCGTCCGTCCGTCTGTCCGTCCGTCCGTCCGTCTGTATGTGGACCAGTCTCTATATTTATTAAGGGATTTTTTCTCTATATTAATAAAGGGATTTTTTAAAAAAAATAGACTCCTATCAACAAAAATAAACTCCTATCTTCAAAAAATCATTGTTGAAAAGACTCCTATCTGGCTTAATATGGACCAAAAATGGGTTTTAAATGGCTTTAAAATGGCCAAATATGGATAAAAATGAACTAAATATGGGCTTAAAATAGGACAAAAATGCTTTTTAAAAGGCTATAAATGGACAAAAAATGGCTTAAAATGGGCTAAAAATAGCTTTTAAAAGTCTAAAAATTGATTATATGGTTGTTAAAAAGGCTTTAAAATAATCAAAAATTGCGTTAAAATATATTAAATTATGCTAAATATAGGATAGAATTGGATAATCTATTGTTTAAAACAAAATAATAAAAACTATTTCGAGTTAAAACCATTCACACTCGTAATGATTACGACGTAATCATATTCTCATGTATACAAATTGATGCTCAAATTAATTATTTTTTAATAAAATTTTTCAAAATTGAAAATCCTTTTATTCATTAATATCATAAGTTATTTTCAAACCATTATTTTTTACCAATTTTCTATTTTAGTACAATATAGTACATTAAATAATAATTAAGAAATAAAACATTTGAAATAATTGTTGAAAATAATTCATATTCACGATATTCTGAACAGTTGTTGCGCTCGCAATTATTATTGGATCGACTATAGTAACACTTTTTACCGCTCTTTCGATGTCTGCGATTTGTACGAACGGTGAAGTTGGTGGCGGTATGTTTAAATAAATTACGAAAAATATTTCTTTTTTACAAATTCGATAATTTAATTTTAGGAGGGATTTATTATATGATTAGTCGGAGTTTAGGAGCAGAAGCAGGCTCTATGATTGGTAAGTATTCATATAAGTATGTACAGTATATATCAGAGGTTCTCAAACTTAGGGTCGCGACCCAAAACAGGGTGGCAATGTAAAAGTTTTGGGTCGTATGGTTAATAGAAATCAACATTAAAGTAGGGTCGCCATTCAAAATAATTATTATTGTGTATATATTATCAATTTTTTACTAAGCATACTTTATATATAGGAATTATTATACCTTATTAAAAGAATAAATAGTTATTATAACGGTTATTCGCGTTTTCATATTGAATTTTCTCAGAATATTGAAGCTTACTTAACCTTTTATTAAAATTCAAAAAGATTTATTGCAAAAAGGGTCGCGTAAAAATTTTTGTCAAGACATTAGGGTCGCATTACGGAAAAGTTTGAGAACCACTGGTATATATGTTATAAACAATCTTATAAAGAATTTCGTAAAATAATTCTAAGTTTGAAAATATTTTTAGTATAATCTAATTAATATAATCCTAAACATAATTAAATAAACTGTATAAACACTAGTTATGTTTTGATGATTAGCAGATATACAGGGGTTACAAAAAATCAAAGGAAACACTTTTGATCGAGTTTTTTTAATATCAAATTGAAATAAATAATTATAAATTGTATATTAATTAATACTTTATTCTTATATCTTTAAGAACAAATGGTTTTAAAATTTTTTAAATTATTTTTTAAAAAAATATAGAGGAATATTCAACAATATATTAAAAACAAGTTTTTACAATATAAAAATGAATTTTTCGAGTGACTTAATTTATTATTTTTGACGTTATTTTTGAAGTTATTTTTGCAATTTGAGTTTTTAATTTAAATTTATATTAATTAATAATCATAATTATATAAAGTTCAAGCAAATAACTTATAAACTAAAAGTTTAAATTAAGTTTTAAAAATTCAAAAAATTCATGTTTTCTTCATCTGTAAAATCAATAAAATCAAATTTTTTATAAAACCAGAATTAACCGAATTTAGTTGCTATTTTACAAAAGTAATTTTATTTACTGTAGGAAACACATACGTAACTCTAAAAATTTTATCAATTGATTTATTCTCTACAGTACATGCAAACATTTTAGAATTATTCTCTTAACTTATAAAACTCGCAATTACAAAACAAACAAGAATTATGAGTAAAAGAAGTAATTAATAGAATGATAAGATTAATTTATGGCTAAATATATTTTAATTGTTGAGATCAATAATAAAAAACCACCACAACATACATTAACCTCTATTAAAATTATAATATGCTTTTCTCTAATTGTCAAACAGGCATCATATTCTCATTTGCAAACGCAGTGCTGGTATCTTTGAATTTAGTTGGAGCCGCTGAAACTATAGTTGATATTTTAAGAGATAATGACGCAAATATATTCGACGAAACTAACGAAACTCGATTTTTTGGTTTATTACTTTTGACTTTAGTGGCTATTATTCCTATTGTTGGGATGGCATGGGAGGCGAAAGTATTTCATTTAATTTATAACCTTTATTAAGTTGATTATCCTCAAGATCAAATCTTTGTTTTATTAAGGCTCAATTTGGTTTATTGGTTATACTTTTATGCGCTCTTCTAAATTATATTATCGGAACTATTATTCCAATATCTGAGAATAACAATAAACAAGGACTTATTGGATGGAAAGGTGAGATATGTTTAAGCTATTATAAACAAATTGGTCAAATAGTTTTACATAAGCTTATAAATTCTTATTTATAGGATGGGTAATTGAAGAAAACTTATGGCCAAAATGGAAGGATGGAAATTTTTTTACAGTATTCGGCGTATTTTTCCCGTCAGTAATCGGTATATTTGCTGGCGCCAGCATGAGTGGCGATCTAAGAGATCCTAATGCCGCCATTCCTAAAGGTTAATACTTATATATAAAATTAATCTTTAATACAAAAAATTATGTTTATATTTGAATATTAGGAACATTCTTAGCGATCACTACCACATCGTTTACTTACGCGATTCTAACTTTATTTCTTGGCGCAACAATTGTTCCATTTGCGTATGGAAATGTAACCATCACTGAACAGAATTACCAACAAATATATGATGCGTGTACATCGGGTGTTCAAGATTGTGAACATGGGCTCATTAAAGATTATCAGGTTTATTTAAATAGCGCTGATTTTTAATTTTTATTTTAAATAATCTCTTAATAGACAATGACAATGAGTTCAGCATTTGGTCCATTAATTTATGCTGGAATATTTGCGGCCACTATTTCAAGTGCTTTGGGTTCCTATGTATGTGCGCCGCGAATCTTTCAGGTAATTTTGTATTTCCTTATATCCGTATCCACTCTCAACCCTTTCGCTCACTTAAACAAACTCATCGTTAGTTTAATTTAAAAAACTTGCTTTATTTTAGGCATTATGTGAAGATAATTTGTTTCCATATATTAAATTTTTTGCGAAAGGCTACGGCGAAATTAATGATCCACGCCGTGGTTATGTACTCACGTATGCAATTGCACTCGTTTTTATAGCTATTGGTATGTTTAATGCTTTTTATTTATAAAAAATATTGTAACACATGCTATAATTTTAAAAAAGGTAACCTGAATGCAATCGCTCCATTAATATCAAATTTTTTCTTGGCATCTTTTTTCTTGGTTAACATTACTTGCTTTCACGCGTCTTTCGTCGAATCTCCAAGCTTTCGGCCATCATTTAAATATTACAACAAATGGATGAGTCTTTTGACTGCATTAGCATGCGTTGCGATCGAGTTTTTATTGGACTGGATTAGTGCTATTATAACAAATGTGATTATGCTCGCAATTTTGTTATATATCTCGAAAAAAGGCCCAGGTTTTTATTTTTAATGACTACTGTAACTTTTTATCGATTTACTGGAAGTTATTGTTTATAGATGTAAACTGGGGCTCATCAAAACGAGCACAAGTGCACAACGCAGCGCTTTCCTCTACCCTTAAACTGAATTCGATTGGCGAACACGTTAAAAACTTTCGGCCATCTATATTGCTTTTGACGGGAAACCCTACAGCAAGAGTACCACTCGTTGATTTTGCGAACACAATCACCAAAAACAAGAGCTTACTTCTTATCGGACATATAGTGAATGTGCATATTTCAACTAAGGTCAGAAATCGCGCTATTGTTGAACAATACAAGTGGTTTGCAAAGCGCAAAGTAAAATCATTTTATCTGCTCCATGAGGCCGACTCTATATCCATAGGCCTTAAAAATATGATACAAGTATTGAAAAGTTTTCTATTAAATTTAAAAGTTTGTTGACTGAGTTTATTTTTTTAAAAAGATTGCAGGTCTGGGAAGATTGAAAGCCAATATACTAATGTTAGGCATGTATTTTTCATTATATTTATCTAATTTATCTTATGTAACGTATGTCCCAACGAAAAGTTCACACTAACGTACACAATACTTGCTATCAATATAGTACTATTGTGTACGTCAGTGTGAACTTTTCGTTGGGACATACGTTATATAATATTAGGGATAAGTTTATTTATTAATGATTACAAATAGGCTATAAAAGCAGTTGGCAAGAATGCATATCCAAAGACTTAGTGGATTATTACAATTCCATTCTGTAAGTCTATATCAATATCTAATTCATTATTCTGTGTTTTTAAATAAATAAATTTAATATTCTTTATGAATGAATATTTAGAATTTAATAATAGCAATGAATAACAAAATTTGGTTTTTAAATAGAGTGGCACTCGAATATAATATGGCTGTTATGATATTGCGAATACAGGAAGGTCTCGATTATGCGGATTTCTTTGAGAGTCGCAAAAGTATGTTAAATGTTCGGATTGCTAAGAATAATACTTTTCTTAAAATAGCATTTTCTTGTATTTAAAACAGATTCAACGATCTTTACAAAACCAATACTGCCAGTAGTGATCGATGCCGACGAAGAAACAGAAGATAATATGAATGCATTATCTGTGCAATCGAATACAAATGATATTTCGAGTAATGCCGGACAACTCAAAAATTATAAAACATTTATCAATCAAATAAAGGCAATTGGATTGATTCCTAATGATGCGATCGAAGCCATGAACCAATTTAGTCATAAACAACCAAAAGGAAACATAGATATTTGGTGGTTGACTGACGACGGAGGACTAACTATGCTTATTCCTTATATATTAAGTATTAATGAATTGTGGAGAGAATGCAAATTACGAATATTTTCCATCATTAAAAATAAGGAAGATATTGATAAAGAGCACGAAAAGTAATTATAGATTATTGCTATATATCCTATAGATTTTCTACGATTTCCACACAACCCAAATACAAATTTTAATTTAAAATTTATACTAAATTTTGCAATGATTTCCTATCACCAAATTACTTGATAGTTTGTGATTTAGATTGACAACTGGTCAGTTGTCTCCGAACTTAATATAGAACTGAAGCCAATTTATGATTTTATATTATAGCTTAACTAACATTATAAAGAAATGGCGAATTCCTCATTCAGAAATCGTAATATTGGCTGAATCAGACGAAGAAGCCAGTGATGAAAGGTTTGTTTAAAGTTTAGTTTAATTTAAGTTAATTTCTATCCATTATTTTTAAACATTATTTAATTACAGTGTTATATAGAGTTTAGTAAATTTTCGTATAAATAATAATTTAATTGCTAAAAATTAATAATTTATTTTCATATTATAGCAAACAGAAGTATAAAATCATTATTTCGAAGTGGATTACTAAAGATAATGTTGACAGTCATGTCAATATAACGAAAGATAATCTGTTAAAAGGAGAAGAAATTGTATGGAAAATATTTCTTAAGATTTTACATTCAATTCTCATAAATATTTGTTATTGAATTTCAGACCAACAAAACTTTAAAACTGCGAGATTTACTTTATAAACATTCACTTGATTCAACGTTAGTTGTCATGTAAGTATTAATAGAATTATCATAATGTAATAACAGTATCAAACTTTATACTTTGAAGTTTAAAGGCATTATATTATCGTTTACGATATGCATCCACCAATAAATTATAATCTTTTATTAAATATTTTAAATTTTTATGCCACATTTAAAAGTTTAGTGAAATTTAAATATTATAGAACTCGACTTAAGTCGTTAGCAGATGATCAAAGTTAGCATTGAATTGCGACCATTTTTTCATTATAGGAAAATATTTTCAAACCGATGCGTGAAACTATTAGAAATAATAGTTATAGATAGGGTTTCCCAAGGGGTGTCTAGCCCCAGTATACCCCTCCCCTAAAATTGAAAAAATCGATTCCCCTACTCAAATTTTGGTCATATTGTAAAAAAATTGTCCATCGAATCCGATAATTTTTTGTGACCCCCTTAAATTTTTGTCAATTTTCAAAAAAAATCGTTTAAATTCGTTGTGTTTTTCGTGGGAGCGTGGTTTAGGATTTCATCGGGAAAAATTTTTTTAAAAAATTTTTGGGAATAAGGAAAATTCTGTCCGCTAAATCAGGTGAGTTTGACCCCACCTTGAATTTTTGAAAAGTCGAAAGGACACTCCCCTAGACCATCAGAACTTGGGAAACCCTGGTTATGGAGATTGTGAACAAAATATGCTATTGAGTAAACTAATTTAATGAGTGATTTTATTAGAATAATTAGTTTTAATCATTTTCCTGCAATCTATTATGAAAATCTCTTTTATTTTACAACTTTTAAAAAGCCTTGCAGTCATATTAGATATTACTCATACTCACAATATTACTCTTCACTCCAATGATCATTAGAATTAAGAAATCAGTCGATAGTTCTTATTTGATTATTGTGCTCCGTAAACGTGTAGTAAATTATTTTATAATCTTTGATAATAGGACTTTGATAAATCCAAACAAAGAAATTCCAGCTCCGCTATACATGTCTTGGTTGGAAATATTAACGGATGGAATGCCACCATTTTTATTCATTCGGGGAAATGGAACCAGTGTTTTGACATTCTATTCTTAAATTATTTATTTCAATATAGTTTTAATTTTATTTTTAATTCTATTAATTAATATCCGTAATTAATATTATAAGATATCCGTTTATTTCACAACTGAATGATTGAATTTAGTTATATAAAATAAAAATGTTCATATCAATCAAAATTTGTTAAATAAATTCAAAATTGTAATATAAAATATTATTTTCTGTTTGATTGTGTATGAGGTTTGGATTTATAATTAAAAATCTCAACATTTGAGAAGAGGTTAAAATAAAATTTCAAATTGTGTATAACACTCATTCTTGTTTTTTTCTGGTTTTTTAAGTGAAAGTACAGTTATAGATGATATATGTAGAATCTATATTATTACGTATTTAATTATATGGAGTTATTTGTTTGCTCATATTTAAATATATAAATTTTAAGTTATACATTTCAAGTAAACTGTCAAAAGGTGAACTCTATGTGAATGTTTTGTCTTAATTAATTACAAGCACATTATGGATTTAGACAATAACGTGACCTTATAAATCATATCATATATATATATTTCAAAATTTGTCTGTCTGTCTGTCTGTGTGTTTGTCCCTTTATAGGCTTCTCCCCTGGGGGCCTCACCCCCTCGACACCTATATTATTAGGTCCAGCTCAATGAGTAGGGATCAAATGGAGGGGTATGGAGGGGGTGGGTCCCCCTTAAGGGGGTTGAGGTGGGAAAATATTTCAAATTGGGGTCGGAGTAGGGTCATATTGGGTCGTGGTGGGTCGGAGTTGATCGGTGTGGGTCTTGGTAGGTCGGGATAGGCTCCAGTTGTATCGAGTGGGCACCCAGGTGGGTCGGGTGGGTACCCAGGTGGCTTGGGTGGGTACCTGGGTGGGTACCCGGGAGGGTCGAGTGGGTACCCGGTTGGGTCGGGTGTGTACCCGGGTGGGTCGGGTGTGTACCCGGGTGGGTCGGGTGTGTACCCGGGTGGGTCGGGTGGGTACCCGGGTGGGTCGGAGTCGGTAGGAATGAGTCGGAGTTGGTGCGTGCGTCGGGTTTGGTCGGGATGTTTTAAGATGGGTCGGGGTGGTTCGTTTGGGTGGGTTAGTGTGGGACTGGGAGGGTCGGGGTCGGTCAGGGTCAGTCGGTGTGTATTGGAGTTGGGATGGATCAAATTTTTAAATGAAAACTTAAACTTAAAAGTAAAGCTGTACGGGTCTGTTAATCCATCGGGTTTCTTGTCATTTCGGTTTGGTTTGAATTTTTAAAGAAACGTCTTAGGATTAAATAATCGTTTTGGCCAAACCATATAGTAAACAGATAACTATATAGCTTTTTTTAATGTGTTAAATGAACTTAAAAATATTTTTTTACTCTTTGCGTCAAAAATCAATATTATACATTAAACATGTAAAAATTTAGATTTGAATAAAACATAAAATTCTTTTAGAAACAGCAAAAGCAAACTAAAATAATTATTATGTGCATTTTAATATTAATTTCAGAATTTTTGATTAAATTAACGATTTAAATTATTTCTATGCCTTATATATCAGGTTTTCTGGTGGAAAACTGTTAATTTCGGGTACGCTAGAGCTAAATCTTTAACTTTAAGATTTGCATCGCACCATTGAATAGCTTTGTCTTAAGTATTTATTTTAGTTAAATCGTGCATTTTTATAAAGTAATGATGAGAGCTGGAGCTGAAGGAGCTGAGCTACCTGCAGCTCGAGCTGAAATTCAGCTCTTGTTTTAAGAGTTTTAGAGCTGCAAAAATCAGCTCAGCTCACAAAGGATCAGCTCAAGCTCAGCTCAGCTTTCAGCTCAAGCTATGTATATCGAGCTGTTTGAGCTGACTTTTGTGCTTTTTTACATTATTTTTCTGTTTCATGTTGAATTATGCATATAAATATGACTCAAAATTAAAAAAAGACTGAATAATGAGTCATTATAATATTACTGTAATGTTTAGAAAAAAAATAAAAAGTTAGCAAAATTAAAATTTTTCATACAAAATATATATTTAATGACAAATTCCAGCTCATCAGCTCAGCTCAGCTCCGACATAGTCCAGCTCAGCTCATACTAATAAGAGCTGAATACTAAATCAGCTCAGCTCTAAAAATTTATTATTAAATCATCTCAGCTCGCAGCTCAGGTTTTCGAGCTGACTCTCATCACTATTATAAAGTTAGGGTTAAATATCATTGATTAGTATTTCGAACAAAATTACATTAAGAGATAATAAAAAATGTATGGTTTTATATAAAGCAATATTTGAATAAAACACTCAACAATTAAAAATGTGGTCAATTTAGATGAATGGGAGGAATCCTTATATTATACTACTAACGGTAAACTGAAATAAGCATATCAGATAGAAAATCCATTGCATTGCGTAAAATAAATGTGAACGTATTAATACGTCAGATAACCTCAATTAAACATCGAAAGAACTGGTTTTTTGGTTGTTTTATGGCAGAGTACACATTACACAACCAAGTTTGGCATATTTATGTAGGAGTTTGAGGTAAAGTTTTGTTTGCGATCTCACTCGACACTCACTTATTTTCGTTTACTCGCAATTTTATCAACAACTAAATTATATTGAGTTTAATTTTGCGTTTAATTACATCTAATATTGTTTAATATTTTATTAACATATTCAGTGAATCAATAGTTACTTGTGATCAGTAATAAGTATTAGCAATTCGTTATGAAAAATGGCCAGAAAGTTGAAAAAATTTTTAATACTATTGGACGACGAAAGTCTTCTCTATTTTCCTGGCGCTTTCTTGTCTGGAAGAGTACTTTTAGAACTTGAAGAAGACACACCTGCAACTGGTATGTGTCATCACTGTATTATTTAATTGTTTTATATTTAAATAATGGTTACAATTAAACCACATTTTCATTTCGAAAGGCCTTTTCTTTCATATTGTTGGCGAAGGTGTAGTCAGTCTTACCAATAAGGGAAGAATCACTTCGAATGATAAAGAAAATTATATTGATTTTAGAATGCGATTATTAGGCGATGGCTCATCCAAAAGTGGTAATGTGTTAATTATAGATTAGTTAACCTATACATCATTGATTATATCAATTCAAAATATCTTCCAGTTAACACGATAGTCGTAGGTGTATATAAACATTAATTACAATATTAACATAAAATATACAATTGAACAATAGTTAAGGTCAGTTATAATTAATATTAGAAACAGGAAGTGTTATGAATGGTTCGACACTGAACAGCGGAAGAATTTTGATTCTTTCGCCAGGCGTTCACACGTTTCCATTTAAACTCGGTTTACCACTCGGATTGCCGTCAACTTTTCTCGGAAAACATGGTTGGGTTCAGTATTTTTGTAAAGCAGAGCTACGCGAACCAAATGGAGTTATTCATAAAAATCAACAAGTGTTCATTATAATGAATCCAATAGATCTCAATTTAGAACCTGTGCTCTTAACTGTAAATTATTTATAAGAATATTCTATTGAATTTTTAAATAATAAGTAATTTAATTGATTAGCAACCATTCCATTGCGAGCTCGAAGAAAAGATAGGCATGTCTTGCATCTCATCTGGAAAAGTGATCTGCAAAGTGAGACTCGATCGCGGAGGTTATGTTCCCGGAGAGAGCATATGCTTGAACGCGCAAATCGAAAATGATAGCAATACTGTGATTAGCAAGACTAAAGCTGTATTAACAGAAGTTTGTATACGCATTGCAAACCCAATATATATTATTAATTAAAATTGATTATATCATATATTAGACGATACAGTATACAGCGAAAAATCGGGTCATTCAAAGCGAAACACGAGAACTGGCATCTGTTGAAAAAGGGAAGATAGCGTCGAATTCTGCAGAGCAATGGCGTAATGAGCTTATTTACATTCCACCCATACCTCCCACTAACTTAAGGTAAATATCAAACAAACCATTTATTATTATTATTATAGCAATTATAGCCCTATTTTTAACTTATGCAGAGGATGTCATTTAATTAGAATACAATATGATATTTATGTAAGTAACGCATAAATTAGTGAAAGTAAATTGAACTTGAGTTTACTAACCTACTTATGGTGACTTAACATAGTTTCTGGTTATCCCAAGAGGTGCTCACAAAACTATTAAACTTCAATTACCAATAATGATAGCTACTTATCCGATTCGTAACAGTGATGGCACTTTACAGAGAAGGAAAGGCACTTACTATCCATCCACTCTACCGGTGAGCTAATCACTAATCCACTTCTAATGCTAACTTTTTTAATTAATTAATTTTTAAATTATAAGGTATTTCGCCCATGGCTTAGTGGATCTGAAGAAAAGGATAAATAAACTGATACAACGTCAGCTATAAGTGTATTTGTAGTATAAACTTATCTTGTGTTTAGTGTTTAATTTAATAAATACTGAAAAACATAAGAAATTTACTGTATAGAGAGAAGAATATTTTAAAAGCTGTTGTTTTTTATATTTAAAACGCCAACGTTTGTTGTGCCAAATGTCTTAAGCTTACATAATAATAATAATAATAATTAGATCATAAATTTCGGATATCACATGTTTTACGCCAAAAAACAATCAATAATATTAATTATTAGCCGTGTATTTCATTACTTTGAATTGAATTACACTGTATTAACGAATCAGATAGCATAAGAAATAATTGTAATGCATTTAGATTTGATTAATTCTTTGCAATTGTGGGATGTGTTGCAATTGAAAAAATGTTATTTTCACATTTTGATTCATATTCAAAATTTTTGGAAATGGAATTTTCGAAATATGATTTTTATGCGAATATGAATAGATTTAGGGTAACGATAACTACTCCTTCAGTAAAGTTTGATAACAAAATTTGAAGTATTTGTTATAATAACATGTAAATTTTCTTAAATATCATTTTAAAAATTGCTGTTAAACATAGTTGATTTATTTACCGTACTATAATTAATTTAGAATTGTCTATTTATAGCAATAACTATAATATGATGTTTAATTTTTTGCAACTTTTATGAATCATAAATTTAATAACAATTATAATCTTTGTAAAATAAATTATATTTAAAAATTAAGTTCGCCCGTGAATTTTAACTAAAATTTGTTATATTAAATAAATAAATTATAAATTTAAAAATTTACTTTACTATAATTGTGTTCATTATATTCATGATAGTGTGGGTAGAACTGCTATATATCTAAAAAACTTTTAAGGCTCACTAAATCTTTCATAAACGATAATTTTTTTGTTTTCAACTTACCGGTATATTGCGAGTTCTAAGATAAGCGCTGCCACTTTTCAATCTCAACTATAATAAACTTAAATATGTACATGCATTTATATTTTTGAAAATTAGCAAAGAAACACTGTTTTGTTGTAAATACCCATATAGTGTATATTGAATAAGTTTAATTTTGAAATAAATATCAAAATTAAATCAAAAATGTTAATTTTAAAAAATCAAAATCAAAAATAGAAAATTTTGTTTTTAACAATTATATTCCAGCGAACTGTCGGAAATAGTTTTCATAGTAAATTTAAATTAATTTTACTTGACATTATAACATTTTAATAAGTTTTACTTTAAATTGAGCAATGCAACAATATGTCCTGTTTGTGACATAAGTTATACAACGCCTGGCTGTTCTGTTCGTTTCCAGTTTTATTATTGCAGTAATAAAGGGAATTCAAAAATTTCTTAGTTTTTTTGGTATTTTCTATGAGAGAAAGTAAGAATCTTTGATAGAATTTAGTTTCGCGCAAGTTTTAAATTCACATCTTATTATTTATAAAACTATTAAGTTATCAATTTTAATGTCAGTAAACAATTTGTAACATTTAATTTTTGGCGGTTTATGTAATATGGGTGCGCGCCATCTATTAACTATAATTTTACGCAAATAACTCAAAATAATAAGCTTATCGTTGTATTACTATTTACTGAATATTGTTGCAGTGTATTGTTGAACGAATTTCATTTGGACCACAATGGCTCCCGTTTTACCATCAATTACACTGAAAAGAGTTACGAGTTGGGCTCTTAATTGGTTTGTTATCAATTGGACATCAAACGATTATTAGTGGCGTAAATGTGTGTTATATGTGTGCGAAAGTATTATAGATTTAATGATTTACTCAATTCAATTCTAATTGATTTGTTTACGCGTTATCTATCGATACGCATCACAAACCCAAATATTATCATATATTAAGCATACAATTTGTTTAATTTGCTAAATCAATCGCCAAATAAATAATCGTTTGATGTTAAAACATGTGATTTTAATTTAGATTGAAATTATGAAATGATTTGATTACTGAAACATGATTTAACTGTTTTAGGAGACGATCGGGAATCGCTTATATGACTGGCGTTGGTATTGGCGTTTGTTATTTCTGTGAATGGAAAGATGTACTCCAATATGTGCCGTTTGTTAATACTAGATGGAAGAGATTTGAGAAAATAGAGGCGTTGAACCAATGAGCTGTGGGATTACAAGCGATTTTCGCGTTTGTGTTCGCTTTTAATGTAGAATTTATTTAAATATATATATATATAACTTTAGTAATTACAATAATTATATTACAAATGATATGTTAGATAATCTGAAATAAAACATTTAAGATATTGAACAGCTATCGTTATTGTCCGAAGTTTGCTCTAAATTTTTCCCATTAAGTTTCTTTTTCCGGTCATTAGTGACGTATTGGATTTTAGTTCCGCCGTACCATTGATTCTTATTTCTGTCTAAAACTGATTGATAGTCGAAATTGTCATCACTGGACGAGGAAGAGGAACACGTGCTGCACGTCGAACACGAGTGGTTATCTCCGCAATAGTTTCGCTCTTTATTCCGATACGTACGCGACTTTTGATAACTATTTTTCCGAATCACTTTTTTACTGGTGGTTTCTTTAACATTTGGGTCAAAAGTGACTGATTTGCTGACTGATCGCGGATTAGTTTCCGGTGTGGTTTGCGATGACGTCGATTGAAGTGCTGTCGATTGCGTGGACGGAGTGTCTGATGGCGTGATTTTGTTTTCTGTTAGAGTTGTACTGTTTTTAATGGGTTCTTCGCACGAACTATTCGATGACTGATCGGTCGGTATTTTGTTTTCCGGATTCATCGAAACTGGTTCTAATAATAATTGCGAACTCGTTATCGAATTCGTCAAAACAGTACATTTTTGTGCGCTCGAGTTTAATCTATAATCTAATGGTTTTGCGTTCGAAGAGTAAGGCCTCATAAGTAATGGAGTGGTTTCGTTAGACGATGAAGAATATGGTGGCAAATGTGGATATTTTATCGCATTAGTATTGATAATACTGTTATTAATCTCTAATGGCGTTACGTTTCGACTAGAAGATGATGAGGACGTGATTTGATCCGAATTATGATTAACGGCAGTAGAACTCTGTTGAGCGTGAACTTGAGTCTGGTTTGTGCGTTCATCTTCACTAACACTGCTTCCATACTCTAATGTGGCGCCGATTATACGATGTGAACACGGGTTTTGCTGAAGTTGTTGTTTTAGGTATTCTATTATATAATTTGGTGTTTTGTTGTTTTGGTGGTATTGGCTAATGTACTGGTGAATCGTTTGTTCGTTTATTTGATTCAATGAATTGTTTATCAATGATATGCCACTACTTTCTGCGGATTTTTCAGAATTACTAGCGCTATCAGATTCGTTTAATTTTAGATTATCATTATTGCTTAAATTAAGTTTTGTGAGTTCGTTGTTTTGCAATAACTTGTTTTGATGTGAAATCAGTTTATCGCATTTGGGACTAATTTGCGCGATTGGTGTTAATAAACTAACTTTATCTGTATGTAAATGACTGTTTTGTTTATAACTGATCTCATGCTTGTTCGGAACGCTATTAATAGTTTCTTCCTTCTGTTTCTTCCTCTCTCTGTATCGGTTTCTTTTAATCGCTTCTTGCGAACACACTATTGAACAGTAAATTCTTCCGTCCAAAGCTGGTAAGAATGGTTTTCCAAGCAGTGATTTGGAGCACATATTACACTTAAAGCATGCATTGCTTGCGTGCCACGAACGTCCTTCGTGTGAAATCGCTCCGACATCGCAACCAATTAATTCGCCACATTCTTCGCACAACTCTCCAAACAGTATATCGAAACACGTTAAGCAATACGGCAATTGTTGTGGTTTAAGTTTTTTATCAATTAGTTGCTTGTGGTTATCACTAGTTTTATTGTCAGTGTTATCTCTATTCACGCACTTTCTATCCATATGATGGTTAGGATCAGCCATAATGTATTGCTGACCGCCGAGCGATCGTTTGCATTCAGTGCAGCAGAAGTGTCCGATGTGCCACACTTTGCCTTCCGCTTCAGTGCATTCGTCTTCGAATATCAAGTGATCGCAATACTGACACCTGGGCTTAAATAGTTCCACGAAATGTCGACTACAGTAAAGTCTGTTTAGTTTTGACGGATCGACACTGCCTTCACTATTACTGTGGTATAGATAGGCTTTGAAGTCGACCAACACTTGGCAACACTCGAAACAAGTAAAACAGTCGACATGATATAACACTGTGGAACAGTTAGCTGTTTGGTTAATATATTCACAATTTGTTAGTTTCCCGCTATTGTCCTCGTCGTCAGTATTAGTGCCAAAACCGCAGTTTGTGTTACCATTAAGTTGTATCGATATTTTAACTCCGTATGAACCGATTTCTAATTGTTTTTTGCACTAAAAATGTAAAAAATTCGAATAAATAAAAACATTTACTTTAACTATTAAAAAAGTTAGACTAACTTTGCAGCAAAAATTGGACGATTTGTTAAAGAATAATTGAGGCTTAATCTGAGCCTTTCTCTGTTGATTTCTGACAAACTTAATCTCATTTGAGGGCTGTTTCAACATCTGTATGTCATGTGTAGGCATCTGAAAGTGCAACTGTTCTGCTCTCCATTCCGCTCCTAACAGTGCATAAAACCATTCAACCAAAGTATATAAATAAGTTTATAAGCTTATGAGACCCAGTTTTGTATAAAGTATTGCGAATAAATATTTACCCTTATAGTCGATGAAGAACTGCGAGATACTATTTTTATGCTCAGCTTTTTGTTTTAATAACGCAGTGAATGGTTGAGAGAGTTTTTGTTGCAAAAATAGTGAAGTTTGCGACGAACAGATTTGCGATGGATTTGAATTGTTTGTCGTAGTATTAGACAGCTTTTGCGTATCCGTGCTCTCACTTAAGTTCATGTCCTCTGAGTTTATACTCATATTTTGTTTTGCCATCGAGAATAGTTGACTGGAAATAAAAAATAAATAAATTTAGTATTTAATATGCAACTCTGACAGCAGTTTCGCAACTTTTTCCGCTATTAAAAAGTTTGATGCGAATAAAATACAAATTATTTTTCTTTAAAACAATAAACAAACTGTTTAATTGAAAAAAACTGTTTAATTTTATACTTATGACTATACGTATTTTGATAAAAACCAAAATAACTATACTCTGTATGATATAAAGATATCAGTATTGTTTTGTTAAAAAACTCAGTTTATAGAGACAATGAATTTGCGCAAAACTAAATGACTGAAGCAGTGAAAACACATTTAATGATGTATTGAGCGAAACGGAACTCAACAGACCAAGAAGGACACGACGACACGAGCCAACGACAACAGAAAACACTGAAATAATCTCATCTGAAATTATTATCCATGAAAATAACGAATCAGAACGGATGTCAGAATTGCAGTTCTCTGTGTTTGGTCCGAAAAAATACATTTTGATAAGTGCTTTACTAGCGTTTGCCTTCAATTCACGTAATCATTTATTTCTCTTTTATTCAAATGGCATACAACAACATAAGCTTATAAATGTTAATAACGCCAAAGTTTAGCGCATCAATGAATTTCATTTGGAATCAAAAATCGGTTTTAAGTAAAAATAACTGAGAGTCACTCGAAACAGAACACACTCGAAACACTTACTCATCATTATTAACACATCTGTCATTCACTAATGATGCGAGCGATGGTAAACTTTGCTGCTGATGCCACTGTCGATGATATTGTTTAGTATTAGACTGTTTGTTTAATCCGTGGTAAACTAAGTTTCCATTATTGTAAATCCAGCACACTTTCCACCAATGCCTGTGTCTTCTATTAAAAGTTGATGTGGTCGATGACACAGTGGTGGTAATGGTTGAAATGGCACTGGAAGTACTGTTAAGATTACTGGTATCCATTATTGGCGGTAATACCGAATTAGTTGGCCAAAGCCATTGTTGAAGTAATTTTAAGTCTTGAGTATTAGTGGACATTTTGCACTCTCGAATCTGAATCTGAATCGAACAGTTCAACTATTTCTCTAAACAATCTTTAGGCAGTAGTTGTTCGCAATCTCATGCACATAATTGCCGGTTATGAGAAGCGGAGCAATTACAGCATAAATGCCTGGGGGCTAACGTTGCCAAAAGTGCCTTTACCCGAGCTCTTTACGATTTACTCAGGCTGTCTGTCACTTTAGCTGCCTTCCACTTTTCAAACTAACTTTTCCCCTCTCTTTGCATATAAAATAATGGATCGATACAACAGATAGAACCTAAAGCTAAAAAACGCAGCAGAGGCCGAATAATATTAAGAGGGCATCATCAGTAATCACTCCCATAACCTGAGGCGAAATATCAACAATTCAGTGTTGCTGGTAGTATTTGACAAGTAATTTTGTTCGCTAGTTTGGGTGAGGCAATAGAAAATTTGTCGGCAGCACTTCAATTCGCAAAGCACAGCATTGTATCAAAACTGTTCGCAAAGCCGTTTATATTTTATATCATAAAACAGAAGTTCACATATTTTCAATACATAAGCTTATATATTCTTAATTTCGTTGATTTTCTAATTTTGTTTTGGGAATTTACTGAAAATTCTTCGAAATAATAGGTAAGTTTTCTTTATTAATTAATTAATTCTTATATAACTATAGAATTAATTATAACTACGTATAGAATCAGTTGTGAAACTGACAAACATAATCAATTCATAAAATAAAGAATAAAAAGTAAATATATTTTATGTAAAGTTTTATGTAACTCTGAATCTGACATGATTTAGTATATTATTTTAATGTTTTTCAATTTCGTCAGTTTCTCTTCAATTTGATAATTTTTTAATAAATATTTGAAATTTGAATGGAATTTTTATATATACGGTATATGTATAATGTTATTTCGTTTACAAGTATATCTGATTACAAATCAATAAAAAAATAAATTTTGAATAAATAAATTTTATAATCAGAATTACATAAATAAATTATTAAAATAAATCTATATTATACGAAAAACTAATTGAAAATTTTAAATATTTACTCTCATTACTTGAAAACTAAGATTTTTAAAGTGCATTATCACTAAAATCATTTTGTTGATGTATAACAGAAATGCTGCGAAAATTGTTTATTACAGTTTAAGTTTATCTCGTAAGATATCATTAAATATTTGCAATGCATTACTCTTATCAATGCATCAAAACTACCGTAACATTAATAGATAATATCCAAATTTAAATTTATTGTTTATATTTAGTGCGTATAATAGTACCGATAAGAAAAATAGATAGAAATTATTTATTTATATTCGTGATTAGAAAAATATAATTAACTTTTGTATTCATAAGAAATATTTCTATTTTGAAAATTTTTTAGTTCACTTTACCAGCTATTGGTTTTGGAATGTCCGTCCGTCTGTGGACACATTAATAAAGAAATTTTAGTTTCTATATTAATAAAATGATTTTACATATTGTTTTTATTTAAAAAGAGATTTTTGTCAGGTTAAGAATTAGAATATTTTTAAAATAAATATTTAGGGTCAAAATAGTCACATAGCCTTTAGAAAATATATTGAGTCATTTTAGGTGACGCGCGATACCAAAAATAAACACAAATCACGCAACAATAGTGGTATCGCGCCTATATTTGTGTTTGTACCTCCACAGCACATTTGATTTTCAATATACGAGAGCTGAACACAGACAGAATCTAAATTTTACTCACTGTACTGTTTAAAATCTGTAAAAATTTTTGAATCTAATAGTATTATATAAATTACAAGTACGGTTTGCTTAATAATAAAAATAAAATGTGACAAATAATATTTTGTTTCAGAAATACCTTTTTGTTAAAAATAACAAAATCATAAAATATGTATCATTTTAATGCGAAGATATGGGAAATTTTTTACAATCCAATTACATACAATTTTAATTAAAACTGTAAAATGATTTACAGCACTAAAAACGATATAAGTTTTAGTGCTTTTTTGATCATTTTTATATGATATATCCGTATGTCGACGTCGAGGCACGTCTTTTAACTTCAATTTGTTTTTTGACTTTTCAAACATTTAAAAGAAAAGTTTTAAAATGTTATTTGATATAAAGGAATTTTAATCTTTGTTAAATAACGAAACCTGTTGGACTTTAATCATTAAACAAAAATAATGTTATGAAATTCTTTTAAAAGTTTTTATAAAATGGTTATCTCATTATTTTTGGTAATTTATAAACATGATTAGATTTAGGGGATATGCTATTAATTAAGTTTTATTTTATAAAAGTATTCGATACAACATAATTAAAAGAACAAATATTTTTAAAGAAACAAAATTTTTTATAGTTTCAACTAAATTGTTGTTCCATTGATGTGAAAGAAATTTCTTTATCTTGGCTTTAGTTTGTTAATAAATTTTAATCATAGCTATCATAATATAAACGTTATTCAAAAAACAGATGGCTAATCATACGATTTGTTATCCTTTACAATAAACTTGAGCAACAAAAGAGCCAAATAATTGTAATGCAAAGTAAATGGCAATAATTTAAATGCAAATTATTTTATTTCGTCTATTGAATTAAACTAATATTAGATTCAAATATTATTAATGTTCGTTCGGGTTTATCTTATTATTCTCGACTGTGCACTGCTATCACGATCATCAAGATATTGAAGATTTATAGAAAAGTTTTACTTTTAATTACATTATAAAAAAATCTAAAAATCTCGTTCTAAGATAAGACTTTTTACATTTGCATTTAAATACATATTAATCATTGTTAAATATCCAAAAACAGATTTTATACCCACTGTCTTATCTTATTACTGATTACTGTATTTTAATGAATTTTAATTTAATTTATTTATCGCTTTTCTTTATTTAATCTGAAACGCTAAGCACGAGATTTTTAGATTCTTTATAATGCAATTAAAAATAAAAACACTTTTCTATATATTTTTTGGAGTATCATTGACCTCTTATCACCATTTAAGACAACATTGCATTGGTTTGAAACTTTTCTAGTATACAGAAACATTTCATATATATTTTTTTATACAGAATTAAAATTGATTTAAATGAGTAATAGTGAATATATATTTCTTAATGAAATAATAAAAGGAATAATAATAGCACAGAAACTAATAATAATATTCATTATTAGAAAAATTTGCATTTAAAAACGATTTATTACAGTCTTTCAGAGGCTCTAAAGTGTTCGTAATCAGAACCCGAGTCTCTAACCTCCGTTTCAGAATTCAAAATACAAGAACCTCAAACTCAAAATCCTGAGCCTTTTTCAAAAATCAGAATCTAAGCCCAAGTCCGAGCCTGAGGCTCGGGTTCAAGTTCATGCTCCATAAGCTCTAACCATCATCACTAGATTTGATGCATTGGTAAGAGTAATGCATTGTGAATATTTAATGATATCTTACGCGATAAACTCGTAACTTGTAATAAACACTATTCGTAGCATTTCTGCTATACATAATAATATAGAGTCCATAAAAAATAATATTGAAAAAGAAATTGAAAATATTAAAAAAGAAACTTAAATCAAAGTTTCCGAAAATATGAAAAAACGTGTCGAATTATGTTTGGAAAATAATGGAAATCATTTCCAACATTTGTTATGATTTTATTATAAAACACTATTATTATAATACTTTATAAACGTATATATTGTAGAGTTTTGTTAAAGGATTTAATAAAACATGTTAACTAAAAAATGATATGGAATTATCAGCACATCAACAAAATGATTTTAGTGATATTGAACGAAAAAATTTTTGTTTTCAAGTTATGAGCGTAAATATTTAAATTATTAAAATAAATCTATATTATACAAAATAAATCTAATTGTAAATTTTATTTATATAATTCTGATTTTAAAATCTATTTATTCAAAATTTATTGTCTTTTATATGATTAGTAATCAAGCTATACTTGAAAATTTTCTTAGAAAAATATCTAAAAATATCACTATATAAATAACAAAATTTTCTGTCTGCTTATCCCTTTATAACCACCTTTTTAACACATTCACCATTGTTAGAGATGTTAATGGTGAAAATTGAGAAACTTTCAGTAAATTTCAGTGAAATTTTCACTTTGATCTTGAGTTTCAAAAAGTGTGAAATTTTAAACAACATGTTATGCGTAAATTACTTTACAGTACAAATTTTGGTACTGTAAAATATAAAATCATTTTTGATATACCGGTATTTAAAAAAATACTTATTTAAAAAAAATTTACTTAGCTTTAGTTACCATAAAAAAAATCTTAAAATAGAAAAATTATTAAAATATTTTGTAAAAAGTTAAATTTTATTGCAAGACTTTTTTGAAAGTTTCACTGAAATACTGAAAGTTTCACGCAAATTTTCACCCATTTTCAGCATTTCACTGAAATTTTCATCTCTAACCATTATCGATAGAATTATCTAGAAGAGTAGAGTTGACTGGTTTATCAGACCTAAGTCAGACTAAATAAGGAAAGTCTATAGTTGGGTCCGTCTCGAGCCCCATTAATTTTTAAAAGTTGAAAGCACGGGCCAATTTAATAAATTATTTTAAAAAATAATTTAACTCAGTTTTAGTTAAAATTGGCACTAATGTACCTTAAAAATAATATGTTAATTTACATTAACAGGTCATAATTGAGTTCAATTATTTGTTGATATTCGATTAAAAATGACAACATAATAAACGTCAAACTTCATTCTTTATTTTAATCAACATTGAAAAATATAAACTGGAATTATTCTATAAAAATCACAAAAAAAGTTATGGAGTGCAAATATGGGGTATTGATGGTGGCACTCCTCTCAAGAATTGGGGTTAAAATATAGATTTATAATTATTTTGGTACTTTTATCTGACTGCTTAAAAGTATATATTGATGTGAGGATTTCTTAGTCTGTGGACTCTATATAGTATTAAAAAGATTTTTGCAAGATAGAGGATTTTAAAAATATCCGTCAAAATATGGATTATTAAATACATTTATAGCGTAATTTGATTTCGAATTTTAGTGGAATGTATGTCGCTTTACATACCTAAAAACATTCATATACCTAAAACACAAATTTAAATAAAATACACAAAACGCAAATTGAATATTCCGATTTTCAAATGTTATGCCGTATTAAATAAATTTTACATATAACTCAGAATTGTAGTTATAAATCAAATATACAAAATTATTGTATAATACTCAGAATTTCAACAAAATCTAATAATGAAGTTACATATGCTTATAATTTATTTGTGGACTGATATAATGGCATATACTGTACTGCTTAACTAATTTTTATAAATAAAAGTTTAAATGCAAAATTATAGTGTAATATGTAGTTATGCGTTTTCAAAACAAATAAACGTTTAGATATTAAACTCACAAAATTATATTTTCATAAAAATAATATACCGGAAAAAGTAAGGCATCGAGAGACCAAAAATTAATTAAAATTACGGAAAAGTTAGACATTATGACGTTTCGATTGAAGTTTAATTTGATAAGTTTTCGACAGCCGAAGTAGACATTTATTAATTTGTTTTAATATGTAATTTTATAATAAATTGTAATTTTTTGAAGCAATTGTTAAATTAGATAATTGTTACATAATTTAATTAAAATCATAATAACAATAATAGTCGTCAATTAATTACTGATATAATTATCAGTAAAAAGACCTTTTAAAACATATGAATTGAAACCTTCGATTGAAACCGCAAATAATTTTATGCTTTATTTACCTTATTCTCCAAAAGTTAGATCGTCTCAAAAAGTTTGATTTAAACGTTTCACTCGAATTAGCATTATTGACATTTTTAGCACTCAATTCAATCGATTGACTCGAATCACTAATTTCTTGATGAGTTTCTTCAAAAGTTTGGTTAATACCATTTGATGTGTTTTCGTTGTTCATTATTCTAAGCGATTATATAAATCTCGAATTGAATCCAGTTGTTCACAAAAATGTCATTATAGATATCTGACAATAAATCTGACTATTAATGATTTATTAAATAAAACGTAATGAATAAGCTTATAGTTTACCTTTTGATGAGCGAAACAAACAGTGAGTTGTGTTCGCAGATCTTTTATGAAACGTATGGACGCAGAACTTATTATCGCTATTTAGGTTATATTGTAGTTACGAATCGCGTTTAAGCGTATTATAGCGCATAAATTCTATAATAGCGTTTGCCAAACATTTAATTACTGTATTAACGTTTTAAATATAGATTGATTTTTATTTATTTTTCTCGTATAGCGTAGTGGTTAACGCGGAAGCAATATGGCCGAGACATCAAAATCAGGCAATTTATTAATCCAGAAACTGGTTTTTCAAGTGACACACGTGACAAATAATTATGATAATTAGCCTCAAAAACATTGTAAAGATATTGTTTGCTGTCTTATTAAGTTATAAAGATTATACGTGTATTCTCGCTTTGCCACAATATATACACCAAAATCTAATTATTATCTTTCTTTTCTTTCAATTACCATTTATTTTATGGCTGTATTAGTGTCATGTTGAATGAAAATAAGCACAAATATTCGTCCTGAAAATAAAGTTTTTTGAGCCATTTTTACGCTAGAATTCCGCAGATGTGAAGATTGTTCATTCAATTTCATTGTCTAATTGTTTAATAATATTATAATTCGATTTTTATACTAAAACCTAATTAAAATATTTTTTGGCAAAAATTAATTATGACACCGCTTCTGGTTTAAAACTTGCATAGCTATCACGAGTTCAAAATTAATAGTGAATCCACTCTCTATTTTATTTTATTAATAAATTTATTTTTTAGATTTTAAATACAATAATACAGCATAATATGCTTTAAAATTAATTAATAAAATCAAAATACATAAAATTCTCAACTTTAAAAACTTTTCAAGAAATATAGGTTTATGAATATATAGAAATATAGAAATATGCAAAACCATTTTGGTATTTGAGAAAACAATTTGTTGATATAAACAACTAATTTTTAAAATTATTTTATCCTAATTACTATTTTTTCTAATTTTTTGGGAAATTGTTTTAAAAGAAATAAAAAACCCTATTAGGGTATAAAGTTGTAAAGAAAAATATTTGACATTAAAAAAAATTAAATTATACAATATTTTAATTAAAAATATACTTTATTAAATATGCGTATAATGTAATTACGATAATATTTGAACGTAATAACAATAAAACTTGTTTACGATTTCAAATCATACAATTTATTATATCATAATTTTAATTTTTAAAAAATTATATAAGTTATATAAAATACTTTCGAAAAAATATTATTTTATAATAAAAATATCAGTTATACCAATTAATCACTTAAATACTTGTCAATCATCGCAATGATTTCCGGTACAGCTTTAAATAAATCTGCGACAATACCAATATCCGCGACTTGAAATATAGGAGCGTCAGGATCTTTGTTAATCGCAACTATTGTTTTAGAGTCTTTCATTCCAGCCAAATGTTGTATTGCACCAGATATGCCAATAGCAATATATAGTTCCTAAAAGTTTAATAATTAACTAAAATAATTAAGGCTTTTATAATAAGAAAAGAAAGAATTAGAATCGAAAATAAAAAATATTGTAAGTATATCTTTGTTTAAAGTAAGCGAAGCGTATTTTATGATTTTTCGTGCAAGTATTATAGACTTAATTTGTCAAATTGTTTTTTCATATGCATTAAATAATTTAAGTGTATGATTAAAATGCAATTCTGTGATTAATTTGAATGCAATGCGTGTTATCTTTATTATATAATAACTAAAGCAGATCTGCGGATATCCGGCGCACAATGTACTAATTTAATCATATTCTCATATTCTACACTTAATAAAATAGTTTTGAATACTCACTGGAGCAACAATTTTTCCGGTTTGTCCGATTTGCAGATCATTAGGTACATATCCAGCGTCGACAGCAGCGCGTGACGCGCCAACCGCTGCTTTCCCTTTAAATTTATCTGCCAAGTCGTACAACAATTTAAAGTTTTCGCCACTTTTCAATCCTCTTCCACCAGAAATGACGATCGAAGCGCTAGTAAGTTCCGGTCTTTCGCTTTTAGTCAGTTCCTGAGAAACCCATTTTGATAAAATTTTATTTAACTCAACAAATGGCAATTGTTGTGTGGCAACCGTTGACTGTCCAACACTGACCGCTTCGAAAGCAGTTCCTCTCACTGTAATGCATTTGATTGCGTCCAAAGATTTTATAGTTCGTAACGCGTTTCCCGCATAAATCGGACGAATAAACGTATCTTCGGATTTAATGGCGATCACATCCGCAAAATAAGACGAATCAAGTTTAGCGGCCACTCGTGGAACGATGTTCTGTAAAATATATTTAAAACCGTGTATTAAAATACGTGTATTAAAATCGTTATTGCGATTCTAATAAACGGCGAAACCTTTCCGAAAGTTGATGCGCCGGATATTATATGAGTGAAGTTGTTTTGTTTATGCGCCGACAACACTAACGGCGCGATTATTTCGGGCAATAATCCTTTATATGCTTCGTTTTGTGCGATCAACACATTGTCCAACGAATCGAGTTTAGACAAACTATTTACTACTTGTGTGAATTGAGCGCCACTTCCGGCCACTAAACACGACACTTTTCCTCCAATTTGTTTCGCTGCGGTTATTGCGCTAAGAGTTATTGGCGACAACTTTTCATTGTTGTGATCGGCGATCACTAGTGAACTAATAAATCGAGTGTTGGTTTTACCGAAGTTCTAAATAAAACTATTCATGTAATCATAAACAAAGTACAAAAAAACAAAAATGACTTACTTTTGACAAATATCGGACATTAAAACATAAACGCAACATAATTACAATATAATGTATTAATTATTTGATACTAAGCTTATTTGCGATTAGTTATTATAGCATTATTGATGAAACGAAAGTATACAAACGACATGTGCATATCATATCACATATTTTATATTTAACTTTGACCTCACATTAATGTTTGTTTGTTGTTGTTTACAACTTACGAGATGGCGATAATGTGCGCATTTGGCGAATATTACATTCAATAATACGGTAAATAACTGTTAGATTTTTTACAATTCGTTTTTTGAAGTTAAATGTTTTAAGCTTTAATATTTATAATATCATTTTTTTTTCATTAACAGTTTAACTTTATTTTTAAATATTATCTGAAAAATCTAAATATTTTAATTTATTAACTTCTAATTTCAAATAGATTTCCAAAGTTCTATACTATTTTGCTAAGATTTCTAAATTTTTCATTTACAGTATTATACAGTTTACATAATTCAATATAAGTTTATATCATATAAGCTTATCATATGTTTAATCAAAAATAGTACAATAAATAGTGTTATACGCAATATTTAATTAATTTATACTATTTAGATAATATACATATACAATCATTAAGTTCTAACAAACAAATACATTATTTATTTGGTTCCAACTCTGGTACGTTTATTCCACGAAAAGTTGTCGGCATAACTTTTCTTTACGTTCTTTCGTGGTATCGGTTCCTCTATTTCATAATACCAGCCGTTTTTCTCGCAAAACTGTGCCGCTTCTTCAGCGGATGAGAACCAAACATTCAAATTAGACAACGGATCGCCACTAAAATAAAGTTTTGACAAAAAATATTAATAAATGATAATAATAACGAAAGAAATAATGGATTACGTTGACGTCCAACCCATCAATGGGTTCTCCCATCGCTCCCTATTCTCGAACTCTAAACGCCACGCATGAGTATTATTAGTTCCCGATTGCATGGCATTCTTGGTTGGCTGTGCGATACGAACTCTTCGTGTTTTGATGTGTTCCTCCGGAATACCAGTTATCTGCGATATATCGTCTTGTTTTGTCACTTCAAGCTTTTGCGATTCGATTAACTCATTGTGTTTCTTGAGCTCGGGATCCATCAGTTCGTATGCCGTATCCTTTTTATAGGTATAAACCTCTAAATCCTTTTCCGATTTAATGGATGGTTTGTCCGCGAACTGAACAATGTTTGTGGCGATTAAACGTCTGCGATGTTATCATACGGTATATGTTTATATTACATTAATTTTATATTATATTGATTGATATAATACCTGATTATGTTTAATCGAAATGGTTTCATAAAATGATGTGATAGTAAATTTGAAGCCATTATCATACGTTAAAACTCATTCACAACATTTACTCATCCAATATGATATCAACAATATAAACAACAAATTAATTCCGTTCATAAATAACGTACAATTATTGTAAACAATGTGATGTAAACAATTGAATTACTCAATCCAAACAATTTGATGCTAATCCTAATGATCAGGAATCGGATTATTATGGTATACCATAATTTGCCATAATTTACCATAATTTAAACCTAAAACCATAATTTAC